>VXCM01005392.1:0-14568 GCA_014773175.1 Lucifuga dentata
GATGGAAACTGCATGAGTTGTGACATGTTGAGTCGATGCTGCCACCAGCAGCTTTACTGGTGACTTTAAAGTGACTGCAGCTCACTGTGTGTGTGTGTGTGTGTGTGTAGTGAGGTGGTCCACTCTTTCTCTCACAGTTCATTTCCAGTTACAGAGCAAAGGAAGGAAGGAAACAGAGAAGAAACCAGTACCGTATTTACTGGAGTATAAGCCCAGTTTTTATTAGCAAATGTCACAAAGTAAATCGGCTTATACAGGAGAAATTCAGATTTGATCCCAGAGAAGGAAATTTCCAGGTGGAAATACTACCATTACCACTACCTATGGAAACTAGTTTAAATCATACCTTAGAATGAGATATTNATTGGTCAGTTACGGTAATCAGCTGCTGAAATAAATATCATGTTTACCAGTACGTGGATTATTTTCGGAAAATCACAGAAATACTATGACAATACCCAGAAAAACAGGTAATTTGCTAAACTAATCAGGAACAACATCAGGGGGTCGGCTTATACTCCAGTATTTACGGTAATTGGTATATTTATCAAGAAGAAAATGTGAGATAAAGGATGCTTGTTTTCATTGTTCAGCATGTTGCTAACAGTTTTACTGGCATTCTGAAATGACTGGTTACCTCTAGCTCGCTGCTCATCTTGGCCGTCTCCTCATCCAGCCTGTTCTGCAGCGCCATCTGCTGGTTGAGGCTGTTTAAGCCAGCCTGAGCAGCCTGATGGAGCTGTTCCTCCTTCTCCTTCAGCTGGCACCTCAGCTCCTTCATCTCCTCTGCTGCTGCCAGTTCGCTCATCTGGAGGAGGAGGAGGAGATTTAAACTACTACAGTAACACTTAGACTAGTTTAAGTCACAAAACTGAACTGCATGCGCTTGTTTCAGGTAAAGTTTGTGTGGAAGCCAAGTGAGACAGATCCTTTAATCATACCTCTTCAACTTATGGCCCGCGGGCCAATCTGGCCCCGGCTATATTTTATCTGGCCCTTCTTGATTTTGAGCATTAAATTTGATATATTAAAAAAAAATAAATAAATGGCCAAGAACACGCCCCGTTGTATTTCCTCCTCTTTATGCCGCCCCAGATGACACCAGATTCAGCTGAACTGACTGCTGCTCTGCTACCTCTTTAGCATGTTTTAACAAAGCTACACAATGTCTCTACTTTAAAGAAGAGAAAAGTCGACGCTGAAAATAGAGTTCAGTGATGAATGGACTGAGAAATATCTGTGTGTAAATGTCAGAACAAAGCCAGTGTGTTTGCTCTGTAACGAGTCGCTCGCTGTGATTAAAGAATACAGTTTGAGAAGGTACTTTAAGACCAGGACCAGAACTTTGAAAATAATTTTCCAGCAGGCTCGGAAGCTCACCGACATAAAGTGCAGAAACGAGCTGTCACGGTCGGTCCTTTCTGACCAGGGAGGCTGCAGCAGCCTGCCTCCATGCTGCATGGAGGCTTACAGAAAATAAAAAGCCATTACTGATGCTGAGACTGAGACAGATGCATGATAGCTGCTTTAGAGGATAGACGACTAAGTAAGGAAGGATGGATTTTCAGCTCACTTTATTCACTTTATTCACATTTTGACATGTGAATTGATGTGATGCTTTGATATGAAGTGTTGTTTTCCATGTTCACATCAGTACTAAGATCAGATCATTCCTCTGAAAAATGTTTGGCTTGGCCATCAGTAGAGGGGCCGGTCGGTGGCCTTTGTACTGCGCAATATAATATTCATTAAAACCAGTGCAGTGCCTGTTAACAGTGTGTGTTCAGACTGGGCTGGACTTTATGGTGTGTGCAGCAGCCTGCCATGAGAGGGAGCATATGCTGCCACACCCAGAGCGAATCCTGGTGTGTGGACTACTTTTTACTGCCTCAGCTCAGTTGGAGAACCTCATCCAAACGCTCATCCAAATAACTTCACACGTGACACTGCACTTGCTTGCGTTCCTGAGAATAAACCTGCTGAATTTCAAACTCATACTTCATGGGGTTCTAGAGATGTTGGTGCCACAGACAGACACTGTCATTATAGATAAATTAAACTAAGCAAACCTAATTTTTTTTTTCTTTCATCATTTTCTTGGCACGGAGAAACAGCGGACTTATTTGCCCCACCTCCGGCATCAATGGCATTTTTGCCTGGCTATTCCTACCCCAAATATTGTAATATTTGTCATTAACAAGCAGTCATGTGCATGGTTGCAGCAATTCTCTATATATCCAGCAGGCAGCAGCATATTAAATAATAGATTAGGCCCACACACCAAATGGCACAAATAAAAATTAAAATTGAATGTAACACTTCTGAGTTACCAGATTAAAAGGTAATTTTGTCATGGAAGGGGCGGGGCTATAACCATAAGTTATATAAAATATTAACATTTTACCTTTAAATAGGTATACTATCATATGTATTTAAATTCAATATTTTGAAATTGAAAAGTTGAAATGCTGAGGTTCAAGTACTCATGCACTACTCGCAAAGGCTGGCCACTATTCAATTTCAAATACTTGTTCTGTATTCAAATACCAATCATCTGAAATACTGAACAACCTCAAATATACAGATACTAGCTAAGGTTGAGCTCAATTTTGTGTATAACACTAGTGTAATATTAAAAATAAGTAGCAACCCAACAAATCTCTACATTTTATGCTTTTATTCTGGTTTCTGTTTATTCGTGTGCTTCCGGTTGTGGCCCCACCTCTTCAGTGACATTATTGCCTCTGTTAGACTGTTAGACAGTTAGTTACATTACAACCACTTCAGACCCCTGCCCAAAGAAACAGCTGTGCTGCTATAACTGCCAGAGCTGGGACACCTCCATCCACTGAACCACAATCCAACCAGATAAGAGACATGATCTCATTTCTCTGCACTAAATTACTGAGTTAACATGTTGTAGAGCAAACAAGCAACCAATAATTTTAGTAGAACTACTAATACTAGTAACATCATTACTTAGCAATGATAGGTTACTAGTATTATTAAGTCATTAGTCATAATCTTTGATTAGTAATCAGATATCTTTTAGTGGTACAACTTTTTACACTTTTTAAGTTGTAAAGACAAAAAAGAAAATATCTTTTTCTATCAGTAACTGGAATCCTCTTCAACCTTTGGTCTGGAATCGGCTAACCCTGAATTTGTAGATAGTATTAAGAATATTGATATAATTATTTTGAATGAAACATGGAATCTAAATTGTCCATCCATCCATCCATTTTCTAAACCCGTTTGTCCTGTTGAGGGTCACGGGGTGCTGGAGCCTATCCCAGAGGTCATAGGGCGAGAGGCGGGGTACACCCTGGACAGATCTCCAGTCTATCGCAGGGCTGACACAGAGACAANATAGGGCGAGAGGCGGGGTACACCCTGGACAGATCTCCAGTCTATCGCAGGGCTGACACAGAGACAAACACATTCACACTCTTATTCACACCTACGGGCAATTTAGAGTTCCCAATTCACCTGACATGCATGTCTTTGAAGGTAACCTAAATCATATCCAAACTAATTGTCCATCAAATTATATAGAACTTGCCGTACCATCTGTAAAACATGANAATCATATCCAAACTAATTGTCCATCAAATTATATAGAACTTGCCGTACCATCTGTAAAACATGACTTATTAAGAGTGGCAGACACTCAGGCGGAATACTCCTATGGTACGAAGGGGAATATAAAGATCACATCTCACTAGTTAAAAAAGGTAAAACACACATTTGGATTCAAATTGATTCAAGGATCTTAGAAAACAATAGAGATGTTTATCTATGTCCAATATATCTTCCACCTTCCCCCTGCTACCTGGAAGAAGACTTTGAGGATCTCCAAAAAGAGATCTCCTTTTTCCAAAATTTAGGTTCAATCTTAATATGCGGAGATCTTAACGCCAGAACTGGTAGAGAACCAGACTTCCTTAACTCTGAAGGAGTTAAGGACATTCCCCTTCATACCACAGCCACATAAACACACAAAGACAAAGCTATGATAGTGTAATAAACAAAACTGGCAAGCAGATACTCCAGATGTGTAAAGATATGAGCCTATACATTGTTAACGGCAGAATCAGAGGAGATTCTCTGGGCAGACTCACATACTGCTCCATGCTAGGCAGCAGTGTTCTAGACTACGCCATCACTGATATTAACCCAGAATATATAAATGCCTTTGATGTATCACCCCATTTACCTTCCCTTTGCAGCAGCAGCAGCTATACCTTTAGAGGCCTCATCTGCTGCTCCTGGTTCAAAAAAGCCCTGCTGTTCGAACCTGGGGTCAAGCAGAGCTGCCTCAGCCAACAGGCCAAAGTGTTCCACTCTATGAAATCTGTTCTGCATGTCAGCAGACAATGACCGCAGCATGTCCATAACTGAGTCATGATCTGACACACTGTAAAGCATTTCAGGGTGGTTCAACTTAAAAACATAAGTTCCCTTGCTGCCTTGAAAATGTGAGTTCACTCAACATAAAAATCTCTTTGATTCAATTGAAAAACTTAAGTTGAATAAGTTAGTTAAACTAATACCTTTGCATTGTGTCAATGTGTTATTTCAAGTTGTCAAAGTTGATTCAACTCACGAACAATAGTTTATTTGACTTGATTATCTTAGTTAAAACAATGAATTATTTCTCATTGTCCATGAGACAAAACCTACTGCATTAGGTCAAGTGAATGTAAATTCCTGCACTGTAAACCCACATTAGTTCAATCTACTCAAAAAAAATTTGTGGAAACCAATTACCTCAAAAAAGTTGAGTTTCCAAACTTAATAATTAAACTTTATTAAGCTTTAGCCTTTATTTATGCAGGGTAGCTCACTGAGCATTGAATGTTCTTTTGCAGGAACGCCCTGCTCACACACCTATCAGTGTGTAAAGAGTGTAGAGGAAGACTTCTCAGTGAACAAAGTAAAACTCTTTGCTGAGTAAAAAGTCCCTCAGTTAAAGCTTATTAAAGCTTCAACAACAAGAGGGAGATATAATCAGAACCTGACAGCAGCATGCAGCAGGGAGGTCACTAAAAGAAAAGACACTCTCTGATAGTTACGCACCAAAAAGTAGAAAGCATTCAAATGTAACTCAAACTGCTACAGCAACAAATAAACTTACACAAAGCTACAACATTCACAAAAAGGATTATAACAGATATTTACAACAGAAATATTTCCAACAGAACTAGAACTCAAAGCATGTAACAATGCTGCAAGGCATGCTGGGAGAATCAGAGCAGAGTCACGTGTGTCATTTAACTCAAAATAATTGATCATTAGTACTCTAAACCAGCCTAAACTCTGCAATAGTTGTATTAACTTTTGCAAGGTTTTTAAGGAATACTCAAAAACCTTCCTTCCTTACTCAGTATTTCTGAGTGGAGTATTGGGATTTACAGTGTACCAAAATATGTGTTTATGTCGTTTATTGATTATCTTAAGTTGGTTTGTACTACATTTCGTGGTGCAATGATATGGCAAAGCTGAGTTTCCCAGCTAAAAATTCATGGCGCCTTAATTTTTTTTGATTTCCCCGTTTTTTTGTTTTTTTTTTTAAACCTGATAACTTATAAAAGTAAGTTGAATGAACACTGACAACAGTATTCAACTTTCTAATAGTCAAGTCAACAGATGATTTTAAGTTCACTTTCTCTAAAACTTAGAGACTTGAGTGCAACATCCAAAACTTATCATGATTCTTTGAGTTAAACAGAAGAAATAAGTTGACATAACCAAAGAGGGCTGTTGTGTTTTACAGTGCAGAGTGGTCTGTAGACGCTGGATGATCATCTAAAGTCCCTTTGCCTAACCCTAACCTGAGATTGACCCTCCTCTCTTCACTACAGTTAGAGTGGAGAATGATGTGTGTGTATTAGCTGTCAATAAAGATTTCTCCTTAAGCCTGACAGTTACCCATACATGTATTTTTGTGATACTCCAAACAAAACAAGACAAAACTTTATGCTAAGTTTGTATTATTATTATTATTAGTAGTAGTAGTAGTAGTAGTATTTTCTTCTTCGTCTCTTTTCTCTTTATTTTTTATTTTTTATTTTTTTGCTAAGTAAATGTGACCAAGTAAATGTAGTTTGAAATAAAGTAGACAACTGCAATTATTGGCGCCCTCTGCAGGGCCTAACTGTTACAGCAGGCGAAGTAGAGAGGTGTGGGCCTGTGCCTATATATATAAAATCTAAGCACTCTGGTATTGATCAACAATGGGAATAAAGTGACACCATGACATCGCTTGATTGACAGCCCCTCATTTTTATATGGACGAAGAAATCAAGAAGTAAATAGGTCACGAATAAATACAGAAATGAATGTTAAAGGCAATAAATAAATAAGGAATAAATGAGTACAAAAATGAACGATTAAGGAAATAAAGGCACAAAATACTCATTTGTTCGTTAATTTCATTTATAAATTTATATGTACATATATTTATTTTTACATTTTTATTGCATTTTTATTTATGTATTAATTTATTTATTGAGTCATTATTCATGTCTATTTTTTATTTTGGCAGTTTCGGGCTTCTATGGTTTCGTGCTGTTCACATGTAAATTAAACACAAATTCTTAGGTTGTGGTCCAGACAGCAAGGTTTTCTCGTGCTTGGTTTTAGATTCAGCAGCATAGAATTACATCTAACTACAGACGTGATTGTTTTTCATATAATATTTGTAGTGTAGTTCATGGAACGATGGTGTAAATCGAGTTCATTATAAGTAAATGTTGAAAAAAACAAAAGAACTGATTTAAAGTCACCCAGAACCTCTTGCAGGAACGACAGTTTGCGGTCAGTTGGTGGATATTTTAACTGTTTTAAATATTTGGGAACCTTACTAATTGACTGTAAACTAAACTGAGAATGCTGATTTCATCTGTAAGAATCCAGATTATTTTTGTTGTGGAAGTTGAGGGAGTTTTCTGCCACCCAAAGTGTTTTGCAAAGAGTTTATAGTCTATTTGAAACCATTTTGATGTTCAGCATAACGGTCTGGTTTGGACAACTAACTCTGATAAATAAAACCATAAAACCAGGATCATAAAAACAGCTGGAAAATAGTGAACATTCAGCAAAAACCACCAGCTGTACACAGAAACTAAGGACACAACACATCCCTCAGCCAGCAATTCAGTTACTCCCTTCAGGACCACATGGACCTAGACCCTTGAAATCAATTTACAAAAAATCTTTTATTCCAAACGCAGTAAGCCTCCTTAATAAACTGTATTTATATCCTAAACAAGCAACCATACTGTTTTATTCCTGCTGTTGTGCTTTGTGTTTTATGTTGCACTGCTGACGTTTATGAATCTGTGATGTTTTTCTTGGTGATGAGACAAGACCAACTTCCAGCTGTACAATAAAGTGTTGTATTATATTGCAGTATTATATGGCTTCTCTTGCTTTTATTCTGAAAGTGCTGAACCGGTAGCACACTCAGTCAACAGAGCTACTACTTCCTGCGTGACGTCATGTAGCTAGCATGATGTCATTAAACATAAACAGGCAACGGCTAACTGATAATGGTCCTGACTGCACAATATATTATTATTTATATTTAGCTTAATATTTCTCAGGCTACTGTTAGCCGATAAGTAGCTTCGGCTGCGTTTCTTTTGTAGCTTTTTATTTGTAGATAGCTACTCTATAAACAACTGTTTAGCTTAAGTGAGCTAATCTGGTGTTTGGTACGTTAGACAGTTTTAGAAATGCTTCTCTATGCCTTCTTTTTAGGAGTAGCTTACACTACCGGTACGTTTTTTTTGTTTTTAATAGTTCAGTTATTAAGATACTTTTTATGACGTGAAGAATTCTAATATTTATAGTAGTTCTCTGTCGGAGTGTTGAATATGTGGTGACAAACCCACAAACCGGTTTTTGCTGTTTGTCTATTCATTAATCATGACTGAGAAACTTTAAAGCTAATAATAGTTTCATATCACTTTCACCACTCTAGATCTGATTTCACCAATTATTCGCCTACAGTTTACATTTCCTGGTGTTTTAAGTATTTATAGTCAACATTTCTGTAATATTTGTGAATTCCTGTATAGTTTGCCTTGAACATGATAAGTTGCCTGTATTAGAGGAGCTGTTACTGTGATTCTTATCCGTAAATGCTGTGATCCAATATGTGTCTCCGCAGGCTTCTGAATGGTTTGTAATGGAGTTGTCTCAGAGGGACAGGCTGTCAGAGCTGGTGGAGGAGCTGACAACATCAGGACAGCCACAGCTCAACCAGGACAAGATGAAGGAGATCAAGAGGATCTGCAAGTAGGAAGACACACGACTGCCGGGGACAGAAAACTTGGTGCTGAGAAGAGATGCACATTTTCATTTTAAACAGAGATTGAACATTCTGTGTAAATTCCTTGGTGCTGGTCATCAACTAGCAGCCGCTGAATGCGGTTTTGTGTGTCTTCCAAAAACGTTTAAAGTGAAGGGAAGTGTGTTGATGGCTGTTTGGAGCACTATAAAGCAGTTTTGAGATGGCATGGTCACAGGAGAGATGCTTTGTTGAAATCAGCTACCTGGTAATATTTCACTTAGCCTGCCGGTGCTCTGAATGTGTATGGAGAAATGTGACAGTTTGCATAGTGTGCATGTTGTACGTAACTCATGTAAGTGGTACCATGTTGAATATATGATTACAGAAAAGATGAGCTTAAGGCAAGGCAAGTTTATTTATACAGCATCTTATCATACACATAGGTCCTTCAAAGTGCTGTACAGACAGAAGAGTCAAGAAAAAAAAAAAAAAATTTAAGTACAGACAAATTAATAAATTTATAGACAAGTTAAGATAGAGTAAATTAAAAAAAAAAACAACATAAAAACTGTTAATTAAAGGCAGTGGCAAAGAGAATAGCGAGTCATCACAAAGTAATCATCTCTACTCATGTATGCAGCTCTGTTCATTGTTGAAGTAGCAGCTAATTCCTCATGAGTGCAATTAATTACAGATACATTTGCACCATTCATTGCTTCCAAACTTGAAATGTTTTCAGTAAGGGATTTAAATCAAGGTATTAGGAGAAGAGTCGAGTGTTCTGCACTCAAAAAGCTGTACCTTTGTTAAAGATATGAAGACTTACTTGAAAGAATGATCCATGTAGAATTAACCGCTTAACATAATGACATTGAACATTGAACACTGGTTGCCTGCACCTAATTTAAAGTCTTAGACAGACCCAAGTTAAACTCTTCTTGCCTGTTTGATCACACTCACAGTAAGTTATGATGTAAAAATCACTGTTCATGCCTTGTTCGTTCATTCCAGAATATCTAATGACTGCGTAGATCACGTCTACCACTTAGTGATGTCACAGCTCAATGAAGAACACGCTGAGGTCCGACTGTCTGCCTTCCAGATAACCAGCGAGCTCTTCACCAGGTCACACCACTTCAGGACACGATTGGTGGACAACTTCCAGGTAAAACGATGGCTAATATTTAGAAAGACAACGAATCTTTGGCTCTGTTTCTACATCAGTGTAAACTATCTGCTCATCAGCCTCTGGCCAGTTCGTTCAGGTCGGTTTGCTTTATGGTGACATCCTGGTTTCTGTGTGATTCTGAGTTTCACAGTGAGCGTGATATTAATTTGCTGGAGTGACATAGAGATCACCCTTCAAAGGTCTCTCAGTGGGGATTTTTAATAGTGTGACTCAGACATTTAGAAATAACTCGGTTGCAAAATCCTGATTTTTAAAAGCTGAAATGCTGCTAGTACAAAACTTTCTTTGTGTCCTAATGTCCTCTTTTAACTCCTTTTCTTCCCTCCTCTGCTCTCTTTTTGTCCTCCTCGTTCTGCAGGAGTTCTTGGAGTTGACAGTAGAGACGGACTCTGAGCAGCCCCTCCCCCCTCCTAAAGATGTAGCCAGGAAACTGAGGGCATTGGCCATCCAGACTGTCCAGTCATGGCAGGCCTCCTATGGGTCAGCCTATAAGAAGCTGGGATTGGGCTACCATTTTCTCAAACAGGTCAAGAAGGTGAATGAGATAACGTTACATTACACATCACACACCAAACAGGCGGAACATGATTCTGTTTTGATTATGTGCTAAACTGACAGGTAAAACTTTAAGATGCTAAAATTGGAATTACAGCTTATGCAGGACTATATAGGACTGTGAGCAATAAAGAATAAAACCAAACAACGGCTCTGTATCAAATTAGCTGCCTAATAATGGCCTGTTATGCTGCTCTGTGCAAAGCCTTAAATACTGTTTAAACACATTAAAAACGATAAAAACATACAAGAACAAATAATTAAAATATATAAAATACATAAAGTGGTGGGAAGCAGATCTACTAGATCAGTTTTTGAGATTAAAATGCTGAAAGCACTTTGAATAAAAGACAAAAAAAAACAAAACAAAATCTTCTTGGTTTAATCAGGCTGTGATCACCAGCGTGGCTGGATTGGTTTGCAGCTAAATGTGAAGCAGCTGGATTAGAGCCAGAACCTCATCTGAGGCCACGGTCCGGTGGGAGGGAGTTGCTGCTTCGAGCGAAGGAGTTGAGGGTCGGGGGATGGAGAGGTGCAGTATCTGAGGGAAGTGGACGCTGTGTTGAACCGCTGTCGTGAAGAGAAATCAGCCTGAAGGCAAACCTCTCAATTCACCGGTCAGCTTACGTCTCTAACCTATGGCCACGAGCCATGAGTTGTGAACAAAAGAATGAGAACATGGAGTCTCTACACGGTGTCAGGACTCAGGCTGAGGAGCTCAGACTTTAGGAGAGAGCTCTACGTCGAGCCTCTGCTCCTTCACGCCGAAAGGAGCCTACTGAAATGGTTCAGGCGCATGATCGGGATGCCTCCCTGGAGAAATACTCCAAATGGGAGGAGACCAGGGGTAGACCCCGAAAACGCTGTAGGGAATATTTGTTCGTCTGTCCTGGGATTTTTTGGGGATTCCGTAGGAAGAGCTGGAGGATGTGGCTCATGAGAAGGAGATCTAGGCAACTTTGCTCAGCATGCTGCCTCTGTGACCCACATAAGAGGTAGCAATAAAGAAAGAAAGATGGAACGCTGAGGGCTTTCCTCCTCATCCTGACAGTTTACTGATCGCCCAGCTTTGTTTGGGCTGTTTTGCTGCCATACAGTTTAACCCGTAGTTATAACCAGCAATAATTTGATGAAGGTGTGGTTCCATGCTTTTATAATCTGATATGGTGTACTTTAACTCTGTCATCTCTTTCCCCATCTTAATTCCCATGTCTTGTGTGGCAATATACATGTTAATGATTGAAGGTGGACTTCCAGGACATGGAGGCGAGGACGGTGTCAGAGAGGAGGAGGGAGGAGGAAAGACGGAGCAGGCTGGAGAGAATCTACAAGGAGAGAGTGGAGATGGCCGTCAAAGACATGGAAGGTCAGCACGACTCACTCCGCATCACTCCTGATACTGATTATGTGTATGAAAAGAATCATAAGGATCATACTCCCTAAAATCCTATTGGTCAGAGTAAGATCTTTCAAAAAAGGCTAAGAAATAAAAATACATGAATGGTTGTAAAGAAAAGCTTTTAGAACGACTAATATATTGAACTTAACATTAAAAGCCTGATCATGTTCAGTTTGAAATACAATTTCAAACTAAAATAGACCAAAAGTGAAGAGAGGTAAATACTTGGAATGAATGTCTTGATTACTTTAAGGCACTTATTAGATATTCAGTTTTTACCTTTAGTTTTGGGCCAACTCCTGAGAGGAATATTGTCTCTCTTGGTATTTCAGATGTTTTAGTCTAAGTAGTACACTAGTTTGTACAATGAGTACATGTGTATGTGCTGACTGTATTATACTGTGGCGTCAGTATATTTATATGCACGTTAAAACTTCAGTTATACTTGCATTAATGTAATAAATCTATTTATTTTCCATCATGTAAACACCACAATTAGACTGAAGTCAGTGTAAATTGAAGTTTACACTGAATAACAAGCTAGATTATGCGATAGTAAATTGATTTATTCAGGCTTGTACGCATTATAATCTGATTATTAGGACGCTGATTAAAGTTATTATTTATTGAGGATGACTCCAATTTGCAGTTTTTCAGTTCATACAATTGTTGGTTATTTTTTTATGTTCAGAACATGCATAAAGAAAATGTTANTTTTCAGTTCATACAATTGTTGGTTATTTTTTTATGTTCAGAACATGCATAAAGAAAATGTTAAAACGAATCTTAAGTTCAAGTGACTTGAAGTGCAGCAGAATCTTTGCCATGATTTATATCGTGATATATATCGATATCAATCAATATAAAAAAATATATATATTGTGATTAAAAAAAAAAAAAAAATCATATCATCCAGCCCTAACTGGCGTTATTGCCTTAATCAGAGTACACACAAATAATCAGAGTGCAGAAACATTCTGAGTGAGAGCCAACCAGACAAATCAGCAAACTAAAGCCTAAACCAGGTTACAAGAAAACACACCAACAGGAATGAATAAAGTCCAGGAAAAACCAGCAGCTAGTCAAGCATAAGAGGATCAAATCAAATAGTATACAGAAAGAATAGTAAATCAAGAGATAATATTATGAATTGCTTTTAAAAAAAGAGTTTTTAATCTGTTTTAAAAGATGTTATAGAATATGAAGCCTTATATTCTCAGATGGTGATTTCCAGAGCGAATGAGTCTGATTGTCACTTTAGTTAGCCTTTAGTTAGCCTGAGGATCTCAGGCTTCAGTCTGGGACCAGGTTCAAAGAAGCAGGTTCACTATGTAAATCACTTCAGTTATGCAGATTAAGATTTATTTCAATCAAATCAACAGAATGGTACTTTTTTTTTTTTTAATCAAACCACTGAAATTGATTCAGAGCTGCGTAATAAAATGATTCACTGATGAAAATGAACTCACAGGTCTGTTAATATTCTAAACAACCAAATCTTTTAAATCTTAGCTACTCGTGATTTGATGCTGCTAGAGCATTTTACATCCCTGCTGTAAAATAGGCCTGTGTTTTTTGTTTTATGATCAGTTGAGAAACACACAGATACTTTTCTTTTAAAAGACAAACCCTTCAATTAAATGTGAACACACTTCTAATTTTTATGCTCAAATAGTTGTGATTAAGTGTGAAAATCCTGTTTAGGGGCAATGTTTGCTTCTTACAGAGATCTGTAAGCAGGAGTCTTGACATCCAGTCAAAACCTGTAAAAATCGTGTTTTAATTTAAACGTTACAAATTATATTCATGCCATGAACCTGTCACCTCTGATAAAGCTAAAACAAAGTGTATTTTAAGGTAGTTGTTTACAGTTTACAGAATATTATGTCTTTGTCAGATTCACACCAGGAAATTGAGGCGACGCTGACAGAGATGGACTCCTGCATGAAGCTGCTGTTACCTGAGTTTGACGTCTCCGATCTCCAGACGAGCAAAAGCGGCTCTCCAAACTCCCAACCGGCCGACGAAGGTGCAGCAGATGATGAACAGCCCTGCTGCAGCAAAGACCTGATGGATGAGAGGGAGGAGAGCAGGACAGAGGACCAGAACCACGGCAAAGGAAACGTGAATGAGGAGGACAAAAAAAGGACAGAGGAAAGAGGGGAGGAGAAGTGGAAGGACAAAACGGAGGAGACAATAAGGGATGAGAAGAGAGAGGAAGGGCTGAGGGAGGGAAAGATGGAAGAAGAAGAAGAGGGAGAGGACGTGGAAAGCAGGCAAGAAGAGGAAGAGCCTCCAGATGAAGACTCCTTTATTCGAAGCTCTGGGCTTATCTCTCACTCATACAATCTGGACCTGAACTTAAATCCTGGTGTGTATAACTTACATGCGTCTCTGCCCAAACTCCATCATCAGGAGTTTTTTTTGGTTTGTTTTTTTTAGCACGACTACACGGCTCAGAAATTCGACTGAAGCCACACGTCGCATGACCCAAAGCTCCTGATGAATGTTTCTAGCACCTCCTTAAAATTTCAAAACGTTCAGCTTCTTCTGGAGATAAGAGGGCATCCGATGTGATAACGAGCAGGTAAACCGTAGCTAATAAGCTGCTGAATGTGGAGATCCACAGGAATCTTGTTTTAAGACTTACAAATACAGTGCTGTGAAAAAGTATTTGCCCCTTTACAGATTTCTTCCGTTTTTGCTTTTTTTTTTGTCACACTTACATGTTTCAGATCAAACAAATTTTAATATCAGACAAAGATAACCTGAGTAAATACAGAATGCAGTTTTTAAATGATGATTTCATTTATTAAGGGAAAAAAGCTATCCAAACCAACCTGGCCCTACGTGAAAAAGTAATTGCCTCCTAAACCTAATAACTGGTTGTGCCACCCTTGGCGGCAACAACTGCAATCCAGCGTTTGCGATAACTGGCAATGAGTCTTTCACATCGCTGTGGAGTAATTTTGGCCCACTCTTCTTTGCAGAATTGTTTTAATTCAGCCACATTGGAGGGTTTGCGAGCATGAACGGCCTGTTTAAGGTCATGCCACAGCATCTCAATCGGATTTAAGTCCGGACTTTGACTAGGCCACTCCAAAACCTTCATTTTGTTTTTTTTGA
>VXCM01005393.1:4104-35019 GCA_014773175.1 Lucifuga dentata
TTTTTTCTGTCTGCATATATAGTTGTGGTATATGCCAAGATTGGCACAACCATTTTGTATATATATGCAATTTAATCTAGCAACAGACAGATAATCTTATAGAAAGAAGAAGAAGAATTATAGAAGAATTTACAGAAATTTTGAACTGGAAGATATGGAAGACTGGAGCTTTGTTGGAGCTGGAGCTAGACTGAAGCTTTGTTTTTGTTTGTAGTCAAATGTGCATAAATACTTTCTTTAATTCAATCTATTTGCACTGTAAATGAAAAATTCATTTGTAAAAACAGATGAGAATCAATTTTTATTTTTCTAAACATTGTAAGAAAAATATTCAATTGTGCATATTGGTAATATCAAACTTATGTTAACATAACTAACTGTTACTGTTTAATTGATTTATTGACATTACCTGGAATGTACAATAAAAATATGATTTTTACTTTTTTTTTTTTAAATAAAAGTGCAGTTGATCTGTTTTTGCCAGTGAACTCTTCAATTGAACATTAACTCCAGGTTTTGTTGAATGAAAGTCAATCAATTTAAACTAATAAATGCTGGTAAACTGATAATCAGGCTACTCTTAACAAGTAATTTCAGGATGATTATCAGCTTTGCTTTAATGTTGTTGAAATTATCCGACACAGTGTTAAGATTGAAAAATGCAGCTTTTTTAAGGTTTGTATAACGCTATAATCTCTAAAGAGAAAACCCACAGTAAAGCTGGGTAACAAATTATTCTGTGTATGGTGGTACGAGACAAGATATTATCTGGGATTGTAGTTATGTTAATATTACAATTTTTCCTTTTTTGGACTTCAAGTGTGTGAGAGCATTTTTTTTTTTTATTGTTGAGCAATGGCCACCTATTTAGTCATCCTCTCATCCACTGATATCCTTCCTCAAACTTTTCTTCTGTGTAAATCCCTTTTGTTGCCTGAGTTCATTTCCTCTTTGATTCCCATGTACAGTTCTCTGCATGTCCAGTTGGACATTATGAGCTTCAAAGCAAGTTCAAATGACTCATGCTGTGACAGTCATCCAGTTTATGGTGTAAACCTGAACCTGCTGAAACTGAGCCACCAGCCAAAAGAAAAACCAGAGAGATGGCTGGAAAAGAACGGAGCCCCTATAATCCTAAATAATAGGATTTTTTTTTAATCTCGATAAAAAAGACTTTATTTAGGGCTTTAGGAGCTCCAAAAGAGACAAACTGAGCTGAGACTCCTGTTCAGTTCTACTCCTACAAATATATACATACATACGTGTATATATATTTAAATGGCAAAGGTTGAGGGTTGAGGAGTCTCCATTGTTGGGATGCAGAGCTTCCGATATGTAACTTTCACTTTATGTGCAGAGAACCTCCATTTAACAGCTCTGATGTTCTTCAGAAAGGTTCTTAAACATCTTGTCACTCAGGATATTTCAGGATAATTCGCTCAGAATGCAGAGGAGTCCTGTCCTCAGCTGCGGCTGCTGATTCTGTCATTTCAAAACTCCTGCAAACTTCTCCTCTTCTGCTGCATCCATAACAACGGTCAGGCTTATCTTAATGGCCAGGTTTTAAAATCTAAAATTCCTAAACGGGTTCTTCAAGGTAACTTTAGAAATGACTTGTCATAGTTTTTTTTTTTTTNTTTTTTTTTTTTTTTATAAAACCTGACGGTCTTAAACCGTTTTGTTGGTGTCCTGCGGTAGGACGCGTCACACGCAGCTTACCTCCGTTATATGGAATCGATCTGATCCAGGTGAGGGACAGGAAACAGCCCAGAGCCAGCACACATCCAAGTCTGATGGGGTGAAACCTCATTTCATTTCCCACCGAGGTCCGTCACTTTGGCTCTGCCGAATGACCGCCGGTCCCGGGCAGGTGAATGTGAGAGGTGACGGTAACGTGCAAGTAACGTCCAGGTCAGACGACTGACACAAGTGAAACCGTGACGCCTCGTCAGCTCATCTCAGTTCCAGTCTGCCTCATAACTTCTTATCTGACTTCACCTGCTTCCGCCTGAAGGACGGAGGTGTGAGCTGTCTGCCTGCTGCTGTCAGCACCTAGAAAGGCTGCCTGAGTGCAAAGGTGCGAGTCAAGCTCAGCAGTGACACCTGCCGGCAGCGCGGCCACCTGTCACTGACTGACGAGTCGACCCGGAAACCAGCTTTGGACTATGCATGCGCGTCGCCTTGAGAAACGCGTTTACATCTGGTCGCCAGTTGGAAAAAAAAAAGGTTTATGTCGGCTCTAAATTTTATATACGTTGTTTTGGAACTTAATAAGAGGGTGAATGAAGTTGTTTGTCAGTTAATAAAATTTAACCCTTAAATGCATATGACGGGTCATTAGCGACCCAGGAACACGTCACTGCACTTCTGACTCATTCATTTTTTTCATTTAAGCCCTCAACTTCCTGGTGTTCCTCAAAGTATTTGTTTTTAACAGTTTTATGGTTTTGATTTGTCAAAATGGATGAAAATAATTGTTTTTGTAATGTTTTTTGCTACAAAGTGTATCGGGTTGCTGGAGACCCGACGTATGTAACAACAGTACTTTTTTTTCCCCGGTATATAGGCAGTAGATAATATGTGTTGTGTTTTCAACTTTGGTCATTCGGTAGCACCATAGTGTCACTAATGTGATGATAAAACACTGAAACTAGGAGGAAGAAGCTGTTTCTGCTGTAAACTATGCTGCTAGCTTACCGCTACGAAAGACGCTGCAGTGCCATGTAAAGTGCTTCACTGTGTAACAGCATTGCTGTGATGCTGCTATGCATTGAAGTAGTAGTAGCTAACTAACCTAATATCGAACAAAAATTGAGAATCGTCCATAAGTGTGAAAAAAAATCTATATTTTATTTTTAAACCATATTTCCCAGCCCTAATTTCTACTCAAATTACAATTATTAACAACAAATCCATTCCCATAGTCCGCAGTCTGTAAGTGTGTCTTTGTACTAACACAAAATGTGTTGCACACCTTTTTTAAATTTGTCATGTTATCTCCCCAGACAATGGGAGGTGATTTCACAGGGAAGCAGCAGAACCATGTGTTATAAGTAGCGTGGCTCCTTTAAGAGGCAGGGCAGTCTATGTGTGTGTGCGTGCACGTGTGTGAAGCGGGTGGATGAGCAGGAGAGAGGGAGGGAGGTGTGAGTTGAGTGAGGGTGAATTGAGCAGGAGCCAAGCAGAGAAACGGGCTGGCAGAAAACAGTAAAAGTGGTCAGTTTAGCAGGAAATGTGCAGTGTAAGTCACAGTTTTCGGTAAATAAAGCCTGCAGCTTCTCAAGACCAAGTGGAGCTTTCTGTGTGTTGCTTTCCAACTGCTGTGAAAGTGAAAGGGATTAACCCCGAAGTGAGCAACATCAACTTCGGCCCTGGAGGTAGATAAATCTCCCCTGTGCTCTCTGACTATGGTCGGGGAGCTGAAGCAGGAATGGTTAACGCTGGCGACCACGAAGGGACCTTCTCACGTTCAACGAAACAGCAGTGGTGAGTATAAGAACGGTGAAGTTAACCAGGACAATTAAGCTAGTCCAAAGCTAAGTGTTTGCCGCACCTGGTTGAATAGCTAAGCTAAGATGGCGGCCCCCAGCCAACGCCCTGCTGCCGACAGCGTATTTGGTCAAGTCACTAGCTCTTCAGACCCCTTCATGATGCTAACTGCAGTAAATGAAAATCAAGTGGAGATAAAAACGGACTATGTGAGTGAAAGAAATGAAAAATATGAGTAGTTTAACCCCTTTCTCTGCAAAGAAGAGCCAGTTAAAATGAGGTGAGGAGTGACTGAAACACCACATGAGCCCAAGTTATCAAGTACAAACCCCTTTGTTGATGCTAAGGAGGACATCTGCTGCTTTAATGACACTGACTTACAAAGCAGCAGCCCATGTTTTCATGTGTGTAATCGCCAAACTCATGCCCCGCCATTAAAGCTGCGCCACGCCGCTATGCCACCAGCTGCCACTGTTGCAACCCCCCATGCAAACCTCTTTTCTCCTGCACACCGGGGCAGTTTCACCCAGAGCACACCATCTCCTACCATTCCCCCTGCTCCACATGCCCAGGGCTGCACACTCCCTGCTGTAACCCACCAAAAGACATGAACTATGGACATTTACCAGACAAAGCATGTAGTCAGACTGTGCAGTTAAAGGGCTCTTCCACCAAATGTGAGCAGCCAAAGTCACGTGCACAACAACTCCGCGGTACACATTACCAGATGTCATCTGAGAGTGAGGAGGACTACGATCACAGAGAAAGAGTCCCCACCTTATGTCCTGGTCAGTACGACAGTACCTCTCCCTGGAAAAAGTTCCTGCACAGGTTTGAGAGCTGTGCTAAAGCTACTTACTGGTCAGAAAAGACGATGGCTGTCCAGTTGAAGTTCTGCCTTGTGGGCGCAGCAGGGGCAGTCATCCACAGAAATCCTCGGTCTGCACAGTGGGATTACATCCGCCTGGTGGAGGAGATGGAGACTGCATATGGCCCTTCTTCAGAGCATGCAGCTGCAGTGGCTATTGAACTGAGACAGTGTGTCCGCAAAGTGGGTGAGGCTCTTCATGTTTTAAGAGATGACATATATGGTAAAGTGTCAGTAGCCTACAGTGACAGGACTGAGACTGAGCAGGACGCCATAGGTGTTGAAGTTTTCACTAACACTGTAGGCGATGCAGAAATTGTACAGAAACTGTTAGAACAGCAGCCCCATACACTAGCACAAGCCTATGACATCGCCTGCCACCATGAAACCACCAAACGGGCAGCATCATATGTCACCAGCCTCATGCACACAGGGGCATGCAGCATGACTGAATGGAGGTCCCGGGCCGCTATGATCAGGGAGGGAGCCGAGGTGGAGGAACCGGAGACTGCTGCAGAACCCCCAGTAGCCAGCTGGAAGCCTCAGCCTCATGGCCCCAACCACACCCCACGTAAATGGAGGAGGCGTAAAGACATTAATTGGGAGGAGGTACACTGTCATAACTGTTCAGGCCTGGGTCACATGAGGAGAAACTGCCCCCCCCACCAAAGAAAACCATCAAAACCCAAGCCCTGACAGCCTCCCCTGAAAGCTCAGAACCTCTGGTGCTTCACCTTAGAGCCCAAGGTCAAGAAATGAGTATTCACATGCAAGTGCATGAGCTGGAAGTGTGTGCTGTTTTGGACAGTGGGGCTGGGAAAAGTGTGTTGCCTCTACAACACTATTCACCCAGATGTCTGCCCCCCTCTGCAACCATCGATCGTAAAGACTCTGCTTGGTGTTGGGCTTGGGGACATACCTGTCCTTGGTGAAGCTCACATTCCTGTACAGATCAACAACCGGCAGGTGAGCGTGCATTTCCTGATTGAGTAATGAGGCTCTCCTAGGCCACCCATTCCTGACCCAAGCCCATACATGCCTTGATTTTGGAAACTATCACATCATGCTGTTTGGAGAAGAAGTGCCGTATTTCCAATCACAAAGCAAACCTAAGGCACATCCTGTGAGAGTGGCCCAGACTGTGGTGCTGGAGGCCGGAGAGGAGTATGTGGAACGAGGCAACACCCACTTCAGAGAACCAGTTAAAGGGGAGGTGATGCTGAGCCCCACCAAAGGCTTTGTAGAAAAACACAAAGTGCTGGTTGCCCGGGTCATGGTGGAATCCCAGCCCCTTAAAGCTGTGCCCCCCGCCTCTTCAATCCTGGAAACACTGCCATAACCATCAAACAAGGGGCTGTTGCAGGGTTTCTCCANGCCTCTTCAATCCTGGAAACACTGCCATAACCATCAAACAAGGGGCTGTTGCAGGGTTTCTCCAGCCTGCCGAAGTCCTGCAGTCCACAGAGACCACAGCTCAGCCTGGACAGCTCAAAAGCTGCTCCCTCACTGTTCCCCAGCACCTACAGGAGCTCTATGCTCAGAGTTCCACTGAGCTTAAACCAGATGAGCAGCTCCAGCTAGCACAGCTGTTGCAGAGGCAATACATCCCATCCTTTTTACGTACCATCACTATAGGCGATGCCCAGCTGCTGTGGCTGCTGCAGGCCAGCCCCGCCTCCAAGCTTTGGCAGTGTGTTCTCCACCGGCCCAGCTGACCTCGGCCGCACCAGCGTGACATCATAACTTGGCCAGGTGCCCCAGTCAAGCAGCCACCACGCCGGATGTCGTGGGAGAAACAACAGAGTGCTGACCAACAGATACAGCAAAGCTTGGAGGCGGGGCTGGCCTGCAGCAGCCACAGCAGCTGGGCATCGCCTATAGTGATGGTACGTAAAAAGAACAGGATGTATTGCCTCTGCATAGACTATAGAGCCCTGAATGACTGCATTGTTAAAGACGTGTACTGTTGCCCTGCATGCAAGATACATTGGACACCTTCTTTACCGCCAAGTGGTTCAGTACGCTGGACCTTGCCTCTGGCTACTGGCAAGTTGAACTGACGCCCAGAGCACACAAAGCAGCAGCCTTTTGCACCAGGAATGGACTGTTTGAGTGGAATGTCATGCCATTCGGACTGCAATGCTCTGGCGACATTCCAGCGGCTGATGGACTGCGTCTTGGCTGGCATGCAGTGGGAGACTTGCCTGGTTTACCTAGACGACATAATAGTGCTGGGCAGGGATGTGTCAGAGATGCTGGGCTGGCT
The DNA here is from genome assembly GCA_014773175.1 of Lucifuga dentata. Taxonomy (NCBI): domain Eukaryota; kingdom Metazoa; phylum Chordata; class Actinopteri; order Ophidiiformes; family Bythitidae; genus Lucifuga; species Lucifuga dentata. Next base: position 10,728 of record VXCM01005393.1, read on the forward strand.
GGGCCAGGTTTTCAACAGACTCCACCAGGCCAATCTGAAACTAAAACCTGCTAAATGCTGCCTCTTTCGCCACCAGGTTGCCTACCTGGGCCACATTGTCTCAGAGGATGGTGTGGCCACCAACCCCAGCAAAGTCCAAAAGGTGCAGGATTGGCCAACGCCCACAACACTCCAGGAGGTCTGCCGATTCATCGGCCTTGCATCATACTGTCGGCAGTTTGTGAGAGACTTTGCATCCATAGCTGAGCCCCTCCATGCCCTGACAAAGAAACATGCCCAGTTTCAGTGGACTGAGGAATGCCGGGTAGCATTTAACAAATTCAAACACCTGCTAACCACTGCACCAGTCCTGGGTTATCCACTCGACCAAGGCAACATGATACTGGACACCGACATGAGTGATGTTGGCATCGGCGCCGTCCTCTCACAAGTTCAGCAGGGCCAGGAGCATGTGCTGGCCTATGGGAGTCGCACATTATCCAAAACTGAACAGAACTACTGCACCACACGGCGAGAGCTGCTAGCCATGGTGGATTTCACGTCACACTTCTAATAGTACCTCCTGGGGCAGCCTTTCATCATTTGCACCGACCACAGCAGCCTTGGGTGGTTAACAAAAATGAAGGAGCCAGAGGGACAGCTTGCCAGATGGCTTGAGAGACTTGGCGAGTACAACTTTGAGATTGTCCATCTCCCTGGCCGGTTGCACAGCAATGCAGACAGCCTATCCATGTCCTATCTAGTCCTGTCCATGTAAGCTGCCAGGCCCCTCCCTCCATCCAGTTAATCTCAGTCATCAGGCGGTGAAGTGCGAGTTGGACTCTGACATCAACCAGGTGATACTGAGCCCAGTGGGGATAGAAGGACACTCAGCCTCTACAACAGTGAGTTTAGTGGGGTAGATGAAGCTTTGCCTGCTAACACCAACAACTTAAAGCCCCCAGAGAGAATTTACCTAACTAAGACCAACAAAACCGAGCTCTTTTGCAGCTGGTCCCCACAGGAGCTGTGACAGGCCCAGGAAGCCGATCCAGACATCGCACCTATCAGGACGTGGATGGAGGCCAATGGAGAGCGCCCCCCATGGGTAACAGTCTCACCATGCAGTCCAGCCACAAAAACATACTGGAGTCAGTGGAAGCGACTCTACATCCTAGATGGAATACTGGTTAGGCGGTTCTACTTCCTGGACGCCACCCAGTTCTACCCACAAGTTGTGCTGCCTCATGTCTTCCGGCCTGACATCATGAGACAGATGCATGAAGGGCAGGTTGGTGGACATTTTGGGGTGGAGCGCACCATAGCTTGGCTGCAGACCTGATACTTCTGGTACCGGATGAGAGAGGATGTCGCTCTCTGGTGCGGTACTTGTACCAGCTGCACATCCAAAGCCAGGCCACTCAAGACACCACAAGCCCCATGGGCACGGTTCGGGTGGGAGCCCCCATGGAATGCGTTGCCTTGGACATCATGGGGCCACTGAACAAGACAGAGCGCAACAACAGATATGTGCTTGTGATATAAGACTATTTCACCAAATGGGTGGAAGCCTTTCCTCTATCTAATGACCAGGCTATAACTGTGGCTGAAGTGCTCGCCTCAGAGTGGGTGCTTCGCTGCTGTCTCTGCAGGACATTTACACCCAGCGCTGCATTTGCAGAGCAGACAGCATCAGAAAGGACTCCACTCATCCCTCCTCCTGCCTGTTCACATTAATGCAGTCTGGGAAAAGATACAGGAGTATCAAAACAAGGACTACTCGGCTGCTAAACAGTTTTTTCCCCACAGCAATTAGACTGCTAAATCAGAACAGGTGAACATGGAACTGTTTCTATTTGCACCTTATTCATATTAATTATTCTCTTTTAGCCTCACAGTTTTTAGCTTACTTATTATTGTTCTTATTTATTCAATTTATTGCTTTTATTTATATTGATATATTGCACTGAAGCACAGAGTTTTTCAGTCAGTGTAAAACCTCAAGTTGAAATAGATGTTACAAAACCAATTTTCTCCATATCAGAAGTGTCTGAAGTAAAAGTTATGGAACTTATTGCCTTCACTTAAAAGTTCTATAACTAAGGATATATACGACATGGACACTTGTATGCTGAAAACTCTAAAAAATGTTCTAACGCCATTGATCACACAGGTTATTAATCTTTCTATTTCTGAAAATCTGTTTCCAAGTGCTTGGAAGTTGGCTGTGGTGACGCCCATTTTTAAATCGGGTGACACTCAAGATGTCAGTAATTATAGGCCTATTAGCATACTTCCAGTTTTGTCCAAGGTAGCAGAGAAATGGGTAGCTGAGCAATTAATCTCACATTTAAATAACAGTCCCTTCCCTTTACATCTTATGCAGTTTGGCTATAGATCTAATCATTCAACAGAAACAGCCATTTGTCTTTTTTTGGAAAATGTTAAATTTATGATGGATAGGAGTGGTGTTGTTGGAGCTGTTTTTTTGGATTTGAAAAAGGCTTTTGACACAGTTAATCATAAGATTCTTCTCACCAAACTATCTACATTCAATTTATCTCCTGAAGCCCTGAGGTGGTTTGAATCATATTTAGCAGATAGAACCCGGTGTCTCAAAATACAATCTCAACAGTCAACCATACTTAAGTATAGAACAGGTGTTCCACAGGGATCCATTTTAGGACCGCTGTTATTCAGCTTATATATTAATGATTTGCCATCAATTAGTGCAGATGTTTCAATACAAATGCATGCTGACGATATGGTTGTTTATGCACATGGAAAAAACAAGTCTGAAGTGGCATCTAAACTATCAGCTGCCATGATTCATATCAGTGATTGGTTAAACCACTCCTATTTATAGTTAAATATAGCAAAAACTGTAACCATGTTCTTCACAAAAACTACAAATAACACTGACAATCCAGTCATTATAGTTGCAGGAGAACCAGTACAGAATGTTTCAAAAGTTAAATATTTGAGCATTGTCCTGGATTCCCAACTGTCATTTAAGTCTCATATAAAATAAACTGTTCATAAAGTAAAATTCAATATGTCCAACTTCAGGTTTGTTAGAAGTTCCATGTCGTTTTCTGCAGCAAAGATGTATTTTGATGCCATGATTCTTTCACATATTACTTACTGCATCACCAGCTGGTCACAAGCCAATCAGACGACTTTAAAACGTCTAGAAACCTTATTTAAGCAGTCGGTAAAAATTCTTGATAAAAAACCAAACTGTTTTCATCATTGCAATATCCTGAGCAAACATAAACTTCTGAACTGGGAAAACTTAATCAAATACGCAAATGTATGTCTGGTTTTTTAAAATTATACATGGTTTAACCCCTCCACCGCTGAAACAGTTTATTACTTTGAGAACAACTGCAAACTCTACAACTCGTCTTCAAGAGAGACGCATCATTAAGTTAAGAAAGAGTGTGTTTGGCCTGTCTGCCTTTTCAGTTCAAGCTGCACAACAATGGGATTCTACACCAGCATACATTAGCGCTCACAATACCTTTAATCCATTTGCTAAGGAACTAAAGAAATGGCTGATAGATAATCAAATTTGCAAACACTGATTTCTGCATTTGAAGGGTGGAGGAAGGGATTTGTTTGTTTATTCCTGTCAGATCAGGCAATGTAATTATTAGATCTGTTATTTGAAATATATGTGATTTTATGATATATGGTTTTTTAGAATTGTTACTTATTTCTTGTTGATGTGTTTAGAAGTATTTTATGGATCTGTATTTTATGTAATGTATTATGTGGTTTAATTATTTTATATTGTATAGCCATTTTGTCATCCTGGCATGGGACTACGGATGAAAATTAGTCAGGTTTGGCTAAATCTGGCACATTTACATTTTATTGTTTAGTAATGTGCATTGTCCCATTATGAATAAAAATGAAACGCTGCACTCAGTGTTAACAAGGCTTTGTTAGGGGTCTACATTATTGTGTATTTTTTATCACAAGCAGGCACTACAGTGTAGCTACAAGCGCTGGCCAAAAGTATGTCACCCCCCTTGAATTTTTGTGTAAACTTTATTAAAGTACCACTCCAAAATTCATTTGTTACTATTTTACAAGTCGTCGAATATTCGTTCAGAATATTCAATTTTTCCTTAGACTTAAATTTGGATTTCAGAGCAGGTAGTATGACACCTGCATGAAGTTGGCCCCCCACCTAATGCAAAATTCTGGGAAAATAATCTCAGTCGTTTGTGCTGTTAAAATTTTCATTTGTGCTTTTAGCATTTTTTAGATATTAAAGAATATTAAAGTATACATTATTTATTAAAGAATATTTTATTGGTCATTGTTGGAGCCTAAAGATTAAATTAATTATTTTGATATAACAATAATTATTTGTATTTTGGCTTTATTTGATTGATTAGTTACACTGCATGTTTGTTTAGTTTGTCATCAAGCACCTAGATTAAGTAACTAGCGGCCACTGCACACAGCTTAGAACAGAGGTTATAATCAGGTGTTAACGTACATAGAAGTATGTAACAGTACGGACACAATCGTCTTTTTTTTTTTTTTTTTAAANTTTTTTTTTTTTTTTTTAAACTGAGATGTACAGTAAGACTTTGTTTGATTGTTATGAAATCTACAAAAATAGAAGACATTCTTTGAAACACAAAGAAGCGCGTTGGAAACTCATTTACCTGTGAGGTACCTGGTGGCCAGAAAGAAGCCACCGTCATTCTGATGTCACTCAGCCCCCAACCTGCTCCAGTTTGATCCAAAATGATCTCGTTTGTGCTTCATTTATGTTGGTTTGTGCTGTTAATAAAAGTTTTGTTTGTGTGACTCTCTTTCTCCCCGTTATTTACCAATTTACCGATCAGCATGACTCAGCAGTTAATCCCGGCTCATTCTGCACTATAAAATGTCAATTTGGTGTCTTCTTTTGATATTATGGCAAAGTATAAAGTGACAGTTATAATAACACGAGACTGCTTACACTTTGCCATAATATCATACTTGCCATAACATCAAAAAATCAAAACACAAAATTTACATTTTATATTACAGAATGGGCTGGGATTATGAATCGTGCTGATTGGTAAATCGGGGGACTGGTGACGTCATCGCCGAAAATAAAACCTTTAAGTCAAAGAAATGGTAGCAGCACAAACGAAAATTTTAACAGCGCAAACGAAGCACAAACAACAGACTGTTTTCCCAGAGGTTAGGTGGGGGGCCAACTTCACGCAGGTTAATATGACTCCAGTATTTCTACAAGTCAGTGAAAACACATGAAAACCATTTGACCTCTGACCCTCAAAGCAGATATTTTAACTTCCTGTTTGATGTCTACTAATAATAATATTGGTATTCTTCAAATCTTAACAATATGTCACAAGTGTCTTCCTACGTAACACTATTAAGATATATTGGCTTTTTTTTTTCAGTTGTACTCTAACACACTAAAAAAAAAACATTTTGTTGTGTTTGGAGTGGTATTTTAACTCAGAAAGAAAGGTTTACACAAAAATACAGGATGCAATACTTTTGGCCAGCACTGTAGGTGCAAATCACAATATGAAAAACTACTTTTTGTTTGTCAATGTATTAATGGCCATTGATGAAATGACTTAGACATTGCTTAGCTCTAACTTTAAACAAAAAGTAACATAATGCTGTGATTTCTGTAGATAAGCAGGAAATTCACATGTTGCAGCAACACAGGACTCAAGAATATGAAGCAGGAAAAACTGTCAGATTATACAAGATAACAGAACAGTGAAAATCAGAAACTTTGCTTTGCACGAGTATACAAGAATAGAATAACTATTTATGTTGTATTTTTAATATCTTACAAGTTATAGTACAGACTAGACAAACTGTACAAAATAGAATAAAAATAAAAACTGCAATATAATAGACTGAACACACTATAAAAAATAAAATAGAAAAATTGCACAATAAAAATTGTGCAAATATAGCATCCTAACTATTTACAGCACATATCACAGTATGACTTACAAAAATACTGCAGATCAGAAAGAAGCAACCCAAGCAGCAGCATCAACATCATCAGCAGCTGTAGCAGCAGCAGCAGCAGCAGCAGCAGCTCCCTGATGATGTTAGACAGTCTGATAGCAGAAAGGACAAAGGACCTGCAGCAGTCTCCTTTCTACACTCTGCACTGACTTTATACCAGCCCAACAAAGTGCTAATAATCTTATTATAAACATGTTTTACTTGAACAATATAACACTTCTTAAAGTATTAGTGAAATGAATGGATACCACTTCACCAACAGACCAAGTGAAGGTGGCAGAAGTTTAAAATAAAAAGGCAAAAAAAAAAAAAATCCTTTCTTTTTGGCACCCCTCTATCTGTAGGCACCCTAGGCAACCCTGGGTTGCCTATGCCAAAAAACGGCCCTGTCTGTATTCTTCTGTTGGTTCTATATTGTTCAATTTATTAAATATTACTTTGTTGAAATACATTCACTTTGTTCTGCTTATCTTGTAATATCACTTTTGCTCACCTACTTGTCAATCTGGCTCACCTGTCATCTTGCATCCTGAATCAAGTACTGTAGTTGATACAATAAACCAAAAGATTTTGAGTCTAGCAGATTGTATTTGTGAAGGTTTATTTGCTATATAACAATAATCATGTTCAGTCTTAAGACACCAAATGTAAAAATATATACAAAGGAAGAACAGAACATATAAAAAATATAACAGCCATCTTCATATATACACATCTACAATATCTACAACATTTGAGAAACTAAAACCAGCAAATTATTATTTTCACTTGGCAATCAAAATGGCTGAATTTTATGTATTTGTCTATAATCAATTGATAAGTTTTAACCATGTTCAATGTTAAAACATCAAATGTAAAAATATAATACAATGCAAGAACAGAACATATATAAAATTGTAAATTTTCTAATCTGAAAAAAGTAGGAAGTATTCTGCTCGCCTTCCTCCAGCCACCTCCTTCTTGATCTTATAAACGCTCCTTCAGCTTTTCTTTTATACATATCATCTAAGCTGGATTGTAGTTGAGATAGCTCTTGTAGTTCACCATCAGATAAAGATTCGTAGACCTTCTGTGATAAGGACGTTATTTTGGATATCAAGTTTTCTTCCTCATGTTTTCTTGATTTTGCCAAATTGCTACCAAAAGCTCTCATATATTTTCCTATTTCAAATTTCAGAAGCTCTCACTGATTACAGAAGGAATTCAGAATACAGGCTTTTCCCCAGTAATTATGTATTAAAGAAATGGTGTCAGCTTTTACCTTGTCAAAGGACAGCAGAGAATTGTTTAATTTCCAGCACAAGGCTTTGGGAAAAGGAAACATTTATAGAAATTGCTTTGTGATCAGTTAACGGAGTAGTGTGTATATGAACAACTATGTTATCATGATTATTTGAGAAGTGAGCCAATAGCCGATACGGGATTGTTTAGATAGATCTTTACTGCTCCGTGTGTATGATTGTTTTGGGGAAATTTTTTCCTCCATATATCAATAATATTCATTCATTCCATAAATGGTTTTAGACTTGAGTTTGGTGATTTTGAGGACTTAGGAGGCAGTCTGTCCAGACTGTTGTCAAAGACCGTGTTAAAGTCACCTCCTAAAATTAAAAGAGCCTCTGGTATTTATTCAACCAATGACTTGTCTTTTCTTCCATTGCATCAAATAGGTGACAATTCTCTTGCTCACTGTTAGAACATAAACGCTGACTGTAATCGTTGTAATCTGGTTAACAGCAACAACCAGAATAATGAAATGACCTTGTGGATCACAATCATAACTGAGCACATTTCCATCAAAATTATTCTGAAGAATGGCTATACCTGCTGTTCGTTCCGTACCGTGAGCTGTCCAAACATTATCGCCCCACTGCCATCTCCAGAAAGCAGCATCCTTCAAAGTAGAGTCTCTTGAAAAAAAACATAAATCAGTCTTAAGGTTTTTTTTGCAAACAACATGGCTTTATGTTTGAGATTATTTCTTAACCCCCTGGCGTTGACTGACAGAATAGACAAAGACATAAAAGATAATGTAAGAACACTGAAACAATTTTACCAACAGTTCAGCTAAGTTGGAGTTCAGATGTCTGAGCTCCGCTGTATATAGATTATATCAAGCATGGAACACAGGTGTAGATTATTCTAACCAGAAAGCTTTGCCGGTCCAAACAGATTAAGGTAGAGGAATTTTGTTTTTCAAATCCAGTAGATATGAGTAAACATGAACAAAAAGGTTCTGGTCAAGTTATTATCCAGACTGTGCCATTTCCATCTAGGTCAGGTCCTTTGTTGATAGGCTAATTTCCTTACCATCAGTGAGTGCTCTGACAAAGTACGCCTTTTTCTCAGTTTTTTGAGCTGCTTTCCACACATCATCTTTCATGACGCGGGAGATGAACTGCACGCTGATGGGATGCCTCTTGTTTGGATCCTTCTTTCCAAGCCTGTGCACCAAGTCGATGTAGTCTGGAAGCCTGGCTTTTCCTTCAGGATAGGTTTCTGTGCAGATTCGTATGACATGGGATCTGACATCCTCACTTTCCCGCTCAGGCACCCCCAACAGTTTCAGACTCAGCCGCTTTGAATAACACTCCATGTCCGAAATGCAGCATTCACTGAATTTATACGCTTTTCTTTTGTTTTCATTTAGCAGAGCAGCAGTCAGCAGTTCAGCTGAATCTGGTGTCATGTGGGGCGGCACAAAGAGGAGGAAATACAACGGGGCACGTTCTTGGACAAAAAGAGTTTATCATGATTTTTTTTTTTTTAATACATNGGAAATACAACGGGGCACGTTCTTGGACAAAAAGAGTTTATCATGATTTTTTTTTTTTTAATACATCAAATTTAATGTTCAAAATCAATTGAAGGGCCAGATAAAACATAGGCAGGGGCCAGATTGGCCCATGGACCATAAGTTGAAGAGGTATGATTAAAGGATCTGTCTCACTTGGCTTCCACACAAACTTTACCTGAAACAAGCGCATGCAGTCAGTTTTGTGACTAAAACTAGTCTAAGTGTTACTGTAGTGGTTTAAATCTCCTCCTCCTCCTCCAGATGAGCGAGCTGGCAGCAGAGGAGGAGATGAAGGAGCTGAGGTGCTGGCTGAGGGAGAAGGAGGAGCAGCTCCATCAGGCTGCTCAGGCTGGCTTAGACAGCCTCAACCAGCAGATGGCGCTGCAGAACAGGCTGGATGAGGAGACGGCCAAGATGAGCAGCGAGCTAGAGGTAACCAGTCATTTCAGAATGCCAGTAAAACTGTTAGCAACATGCTGAACAATGAAAACAAGCATCCTTTATCTCACATTTTCTTCTTGATAAATATACCAATTACCGTAAATACTGGAGCATAAGCCGACCCCCTGATGTTGTTCCTGATTAGTTTAGCAAATTACCTGTTTTTGTGGGTATTGTCATAGTATTCCTGTGATTTTCTGAAAATAATCCACATACTCGTAAACATGATATTTATTTCAGCAGCTGATTACTGTAACTGACCAATCACAGCAGAGCTTACTGGTTGCTGCAAAATGTGCTGATAAGATGTTTAGTCAGGAAATATCTCATTCTAAGGTATGATTTAAACTAGTTTCCATAGGTAGTGGTAATGGTAGTATTTCCACCTGGAAATTTCCTTCTCTGGGATCAAATCTGAATTTCTCCTGTATAAGCCGATTTACTTTGTGACATTTGCTAATAAAAACTGGGCTTATACTCCAATAAATACGGTACTGGTTTCTTCTCTGTTTCCTTCCTTCCTTTGCTCTGTAACTGGTAATGAACTGTGTGAGACACACACACACACACACACACACACACACACACACACACACAGTGAGCTGCAGTCACTTTAAAGTCACCAGTAAAGCTGCTGGTGGCAGCATCGACTCAACATGTCACAACTCATGCAGTTTCCATCTCTATTTTATTTTATAAAATATGTATTTATTATGTATATATATAGATATATATATCTATATATATATATATATTTTTTTTTTTTTTTTTTTTNTTTTTTTTTTTTTTTTTTTACAGGGAGTGTGTGTGTGTGTGCCAGTCCTACTGCTGGGCACAGTTGTTCTCCATGCTGCTCTGGGAGCTAACATGGATAATCTCCACTGTTTGCCGTTTCTTCTTTCTGTTCTCCTGTTTGCTCTGCTCCTGCTTGTTGTCCGTTTGACAGTCAGAGACAGGAGAGCTGAGGGGGAAACCACAAAAACAATCCAAAATGATGAAGGTTATTCATGGTACAGCTGTACTACAACACACAGAGCCAGATATAACATGTCGCTGTGGGCAGACCGTCACACACCGTGTTCCCTCAGTCATAACCGTCTGGTGCTGGTCTGCTGTGTCTTTACTGTTGTACTTCCTGTTTTGCATGTCAGGTAAATATTCATAAAACACAGCGTCCCATAAAAAGTAAGACCTGCTTCATTCTGGTGGCAAATTTCAACCAGCAGAAATTGTATTTGCGTGTGTGTTAGTGATCAATACATTTGATGTGTACGACAAGCAGCTGATTAGTCAGTTTACTGACATGAAGAGTTTGAAGCTGATTGAACATGACAGACTTTGTGCTTTTATTTGCTGGAACACATGAGGAGGAGGAGGGTGGCCTGTTTTGAGAAAGGCAATATATTTCCAAGGAATTTTGCTGCAAAATGTCAAGCTGAATTCAGACACCTGAAATAGATTATTACCAAGAAATGATCTCTGTCCAGAAGTACAGGAAGACCTAAAGCTGGAAACTCGGGGTGTACACAGAGCTTCCATCTTAGTTAAAGTCTGACGTATCCATTTTTGTTTTGACACCACAGGAAGCAGAACTTAAATCTGTTGGATCTCACTGACATGCTGATTTTCATTGGCTTTGCCTGAAACACTGAACTAAACACACTGGTAATGGATACCGCTCTGTTAATCAATGCCACTGAAGCCTTATGAATGAGATCCTACTATCCTCGCTCTGATTTATTGGGCCGCTGTGTAGTTAGCATGTTTTCCCCCAAAGTCAGGTTTAAATATAGTTCAGACAGAAAAACAGCAGCAGGACCTATAGAGGAAGAGGTGAGCAGAGTAAGATGAAGCATATTTAAATCTACCAGGATAAAACTGAGACAAAGAGGAACAGTCAGTGGAAAAACAGTGTTCTAACTGAAGAAGCATCAGGAGCACACAGACAAAGCTAAATACACAACAAATAAGTTTTATATGCTGATGATATGATGGTGTGCACACTGACCTCGGGTTAGGAATGACGACAGGCAGATCTCCGCTGATTTTCACACGCTTCACAGGCTGGGATTCAGGCTGCGAGCCTGCAACACACACAACAGCCGTTCATGAAGCCACAAACTGAAACCAAACATCAAACATTTAAGGAAAAATTTAAAGGACCGTCACTTCATAAGGCTGCGGAACTATTAGCAGGAGAAACATGGATTTTCAAGGTGGTTTATCGCTTGAACATTTGATTTTGAAAGATTAAGAGATTTAACAAAATATCAGGAAAACTGAAATATGGTTTTATCCTTTGGGAAATGATTGTCAGTAACGTAACATGTATGAAAACTGAATATATTAGGCTCAAACATGCAAAATGGGAGGTATGGTCCTTTAACTGTCCAAATTTTTAATCTAAAGTTATTGAGTGGTTCATACCTCCTGTGGACTGCTCTGCCTCAGCCTGATGACGGGTGTCAGCCTTTGGGTTTTCAGTCCTATTTGTGTCGTCCGTCTCCATGGCAACAGCAGCCTCCAGCTGGTTAGATGTGCTGCCTTCAGAGGAAGGAACAGGAAGTTTCTCCTTCTTTCTCTTCTGGATGAGCTTCTTTTTGGCCTCTAGAGGTAAAATAGCGAGAGGAAACGATGTGACATTTGAAGTTCCCCTGAATTCACACTACAAGCAGCAGAATCATCCATGAGTTTCCTGTAACGCTAAACGTGGCCTCCACATGATTCTACACACCTCTGGGTTCATATTTGTCTTGTAGCTCCTCGACTCGTAACTGCAGTTTGAGCTTGTCACTCTGAGTCTGCAGGTATGAACAGAAATATACGATGAAACAAGTGACAATAAACATCACAGGATAATTCAGAGCTGGAAGACGTCAGGTCAAACAGCAGCACATGATGATGCAGCATGAAGAAGAACGCTGCAAGAAAACACACATTTGGTTTCTCAAAGGCAGCGACAGACCCTGGCTGCAGCGATGGACAGATTTTCATGTTGGAGTGTAAAAATGTAGGGCTCCAAGTTCAGACAAGAAAGAAATGATTCATTTCATTCTTTTTGAATGCATCCTTGCCTCAGATTTTTTGGACAATGCTGCAGCCTTTTACCTGTCTGAGCAGCCGCTCAGAGGAGGAGAGTTTCCTCTCCAGCTGCAGAGCTCTCTGGCTTTCTGACAAAGACTTCATCCTCTGGAGAGAGAGCTCGTCTCTCAAACGGTCTGCATCCTTACTGACAACACACACACACACACACACACAGTTTCAGTGAGTGAGATTATTAAATTAAAGGCCCAACAAGCGTCTACTTCACTGTATGATTCTCAACTGTACGTTTCTGATAGATCTAGATACACCATGCTAGCTAAAGCTAAATGGGGACACTTTGTNCTCAACTGTACGTTTCTGATAGATCTAGATACACCATGCTAGCTAAAGCTAAATGGGGACACTTTGTCTTGTCTCTGCTCTCATCTTCCATCAGTCATTGTCCATTTTGTTTGCTGACATGTAAGGCAGCAACAAAGCATCGCCACTTCAGGGTCAGCGTCTGTATTTTACCCAGATGACTTCTCCTTGTCCTGTTCCACGCCACGTGTCCTCAGGTCTTCCTCTCCTGTGTCTTCCTGCTGGTGGACAGTCAATCACAGTCCAGTTAACTTGCTCTTTATGGAGAACGTGCCTGATCCATCTTCACAGCCTCTCTTCTACAGCGCTGGCTAAAAGTACTGCAGCCCCTGTATCTTTGTGTAAACTTTACCAAAGTACCACTCAAACACAACAATTAGTGTTTTATTAGCAGTTGAGTATTTGTTCAGAATATCCCACTATTCTTTAGACTTAAACGTGGATTTCAGAGTAGTAATATGACTACAGTATTTCTACAAGTCAGTGAAAACCATTTGACCTCTGACCCTACCTCAAAGAAGATGTTTTAACTTCCTGTTTGATCTCTACTAATAATACTGGTATTCTTCTTCAAATCTTAACAACATGCCTAAAATGTCTTCCTACTTAACACTATTAACAACTTTTGGCTTTTTTTCAGTTGTACTGACTTTAAAACACTAAAAAAATAAATGTTGCTGTTTGGAGTGTGTTTTAACTCAGAAAGAAAAGTTTACACTAAATACAGGGTACTGCAGTACTTCTGGCCAGCGCTGTACATCAGTTGAGCAGCTGCTGGTTGGAGATGTTGTTGGGTCAGAAGATTTGCAGGATATCGGCGGCTTCTCGTGTGGAAGGTTAATGTGGAAAGGTCGTTCTCTGAGCCGAAGAGTCAAGGACACAAAAAGGACGGGGGAGGGGACGCCTCCATGCCTTCCAGCATTTCTTGCCTGACTGAGGCGTCTCCTGATGTCATCTGCTCCTCCATCTTGTCTAAGGGTGCTGAAACGTCTACACCATGTAACTGGACTGAGGGTTTGGAATGAGGTGTCATGGCCTCTTATTTTCTCCTTGTTGATCTTCAGGCCTACTTGTGTGCATATGTGTTGAAGCAGGATGTTTTCTCCTGCGTGTGATGTGGGACCGGTGCAGGACATCTGATCCAGATCTTCCAGGGTTGAGAATGGAGTCCATCTGACGGCTCTTGGTCAGTCATCTTGGTTGGTCTCCCATCTTCTCTTTGAAGCTCCTACCTTGTAAGTAAAGTTAGAGGAACTCGCTGAGATCTGTTGTGGAATCCCACACTGATCTCATCTTTACCTTGGAAGAACCAATTTACTGCTGAGAGACTCTAGNGTTGTGGAATCCCACACTGATCTCATCTTTACCTTGGAAGAACCAATTTACTGCTGAGAGACTCTAAAATTTCTAAAAATTTCTTTAAATCTCTGACTTAGTGAAGTAAAATTCTACCAGTTCGTTAACAGTTAACTAACAAATGTAACCTTTTAGTAAGATATGAACTAACAGAACAACCAGCTGGACTCACATAGCGTTGCTGAGCTGCATTTTCAGCAGGTCAGTGTAGTACGTGTCATCATGGTCTCCTGCTGAGGCAGGATTGGATGGCTGGGACTTCAACATTACCTGTATACAAGACGCACACACACACACACACTTTAATAAGTTACGTCCACATAAAAGCAGCAAGGCAGGTAGGAATGGCTTGACTGGAATGCAACAACAATAAACATCATTACATGATGATTAACTGATCACAGAGCAGAAATATTCATTTCATGACGGGGATAAAAGCTGCATTTAGCCATCTGTGCCCTCTTTCTGTACAGTCTAAGAACTCAAAACCATCTTGCACGTGTCCCAGGCTGCCGAATATAAAGACGATTTGTCTCCATCTGTACCCAAACTCTGAGATGGTTCAATTAGAGACTGCTCTTCATAAATGTAAAAGTGACTAGAAAGTTAGAATACAGAGGGGGAAACAACCTAAGATGTCAAGTTTTTTTTTTTTTTTTTTTTNTTTTTTTTTTTTTTTTTTTGCTGCTCCATTTATAGAGCTCAACGGTGCTTACACACCACATATATTAATAAATACAGTTAATAGTGTACTCACTTCCAAACTCAGAGTGCCTCTTTAATTTACCGTATATACTGGAGTATAAGCTGATCTCATATATAAGCCAACCCCCTCTCCATCAGTTTATTAGTTTATCAAATTACCTGTTTTTCTGGGTATTGTCATAGTATTCCTGGGATTTTCTGAAAATAATCCACATACCCGTAAACATGATATTTATTTCAGCAGCTGACCAATCACAGCAGAGCTTACTGGCTGCCTCAAAATGTGCTGCATAAGATGTTTAGTCAGGAAATATCTCATTCTAAGGTATGATTTAAACTAGTTTCATGGGTAGTGGTAATGGTAGTATTTCCACCTGGAAATTTCCTTCTCTGGGATCAAATCTGAATTTCTCCTGCATAAGCCGATTTGCTTTGTGAGATTTGCTAATAAAAACTGGGCTTATACTCCAGTATAAACTGTAGTCAGAATTCTTCCCTCATGATTAGAAACATGTATTGAGGACAGGCACTCTGATTCTGACACTGACATGCCTGAGTAAACTGGGTCTTTGATTCTGTGGAAGCTCACTTCCATTTATGTTGATTCCAATGGTGTTTACATGAGAAAAGAAAAAACGATTTATCGCGTTAACGTGACAATAATCCAAGTTTTACCGCACGTGAACGTACTGATGAGACTTGCATGAATTTTATTTCAAGAAAAAAGCTAAATGAAGGCAGTAATGTGTGGAGGAAATTAAACTGGTGCAAGCTCAGAACATCACTGCTGATAACACCCATCATCATCATCATCATCATCATCATCATCACATCATGTTTAACAGGAACAGCAACAGAGGACACAGCAGCTCACCTCCATCTTCTCCAGTGTCTGCAGTTTGGCCGTCAGACTCTGGATCTCTGCGTTCTTTTCTGACAGCATGGACTGGAGTCTGTCCAGCTGAGCAGGATCAGCCCTGGAACTCTGGAGCTGCATCAGAGTGGCTATCTGGACCTGCACAACACATGGAAGCAGACACACACTAAATTGGCAAATACACAACTTATTAAAGGGAGGACTGATTTGATTGCTGTAGTACTGAAGGTGTAGTTTAACCAATGTGTATGTTTTTATAAACATGACAGTATCACAGGTCATCAGGTTCTGTGTAAAACGGTCAAACCTGTGCTGGACTTAATGTAAATTAGGTGTAATCTAAAGTGTGTAATAGGATGAAGGTCTTTTCATTATACTGCGTGTTTTGTTTTTGACATGTAAAAAGTTAATGCTCACATGGTTGTTCAGCTTTCCAAAGTTCCTGATGAAGATGTGAATCAGTGCTGATGAAAGCGGTCTAATTGTTTTTTGTGTGGCCTCTGCAGACTGATTCTGCACCTTTTTGATCTGCATATTTGTATTTTGTGGAGAGTAAATGAATTTGTTTGCTGTGGTGCTGTAGCTGTCACACATTCAGGTTTAACAACTGTATTGTTAGAATTTTACTTCAATGAATTCAAAACAAGCAGCTTCACTTTGTTAGAAACTTTTCTCCCAGCAAACACTGAGACTTGTCATAAGATGAAAAGCACCGTTGTACTGACGCTTGTCACACCTAAATGTAAAGCAGCCTGTATTTTTCCTGCAGTTAAGACGTCTGTGGTGAGAAGAAACAGCGTAAACACACACACACACACACACACACACACACACACACACACACACAGCACCTTCATGAGCTGCAGCTGCTGCTTGCTGAAGGCGTGTTGTTTCTGCAGGGTCTGGTGCTGGACTCTCATACTGATGAGCTGTCGCTCCATCTCAGCCCGTTTGTCCTCCAACTGCAGCACAACAAAAAGACAGTGTCACACACACCTCAGCGTAGAAGTCTGATCAGCAACGTTAGTTACTTTTCAGCTGATTTACAAGTTAAAGCTTAAAGGACCATACCATCCATTTTGCATGTTTGAACCTAATATATTAAATTTTCATACATGTAACGNTAAAGGACCATACCATCCATTTTGCATGTTTGAACCTAATATATTAAATTTTCATACATGTAACGTAACTGATAGATGGACTTTTGTTCCTCAGTGTGACCATACAAAGTTCATGTATGTTATGTGTTGCATGAAATCATTATCAGTTTTACCGCCTAGCTTCTCTGAGTTCAAGAGGACCCATAAGGAGTTGTATGTCAATAACTGTGCTTATGTCAAATAAAAATGGCATTTGTGTAAGGTGAGCACATGTATGCACGTGTTGAGATCCCTTAGGAGTTAGTCTGCTAAGGCATAGGTACCTTTCTTTGTTTAGAAAGAACCTACATGACAGATATATGATGAAGCCTGAATGTGTCTTTATGGGAACCATATGTATATCTCTTCTCTGCATGTATAAAAATGTGGCTCACTGTATGTCCTTTGTCTAATCTTGGTTGATCTGTTCAATCCATGATTGCACATGAGCTCATCAATAAACATACAAACTGAATCAACTACTTCTTTGTATTCTGCGTGTCATCCCTCGGCCAGATTCATCCTACTGTCAGTTACTGACAGTCATTTCCCAAAGGATAAAACTGTATTTCAGCTTTCCTGATATTTTGCAAAATCTCTTAATCTTCCAAAATCAAATATTCAAGTGATACACCCACCTTAAAAATCCATGTTTCTCCTGCTAATAGTTACACAGCCTTATGAAGTCACGGTCCTTTAAATTTTTCCATAAACGCAGGTCTTCTTTTGGGACTATATTCCCCGGTGGAGGCATACATTCACTCCACGCTTTTTATTGAGCTTAAACACTAAAATTACATAACTTCTAAAAAAACCTGAATACACGTCTTGTTGGTGATGATGGATTACCTATCCCAAGAACGTTTACAGTATCAACAAGTTGATTTTAATAGCAGAATGAACTGAAACCAATGGAGGTCTGGAAGGTAGGAAAAACATTTTTAATTCACCGTTCCAGTAGTATGCTTTGGGAAATGATTGTCAGTAACATTACATGTATGAAAACTGAATATATTAGGCTCAAACATGCAAAATGGATGGTATGGTCCTTTAACTTTTGTGACGACTCGTGTGATATGATTTCAAGATTTGGAGGCCCACATTTTTTGTATTTAATTTAGACATTTAGCTTGTATGTTTGTCTATATTTCCAGCTGCTGCAGATATTTAGAAGAGTCAATACATTTATATCATGCTAAAACTCTGATTATGATCAGATTAAAGCAATAAATTGATTTTTTTCCCCCAAATGTCATGTAAACACCATAATTAGATGGAAACTGGCATCCACCAGAGTAAGCTTACGCTGAGTAACAGACTTAGATTGTAAATCAATTTATTTGGGCATGTAAACGTTGTACTTTGAGTAAGTCAGCTCCCCATGCATTTCCTGACCTGGAGGATTTTCCTCATACTCCGATTACACACATTCAGGGATCCTATTAATTATGTCCATGTATACGTCTTTCTCACATTGTTGCATTGACCACAGTACAGACAAATAATCAGAGCATGCATGTAAACATACTGAGTGAAATACAGTTTATCTAAATGAGTTATTATGTCATCTCAATAAATATGCAGTAGAGGTACTGTGGCGAATGCAGCTCATGATAGAATCTTACCTCAGCAAACAGGGAGTTGCCCTTGCTGTTGGGGTCCTGGGCCTCCTGTCGAACCTGGTCCAGCTGGGTCTGCAGGTCCTGGTTCATCTCGCGAGATATCTGCGATATGAAAGAGAAACGACACATCATACAGGTACAATACATGAAGAGACACAGTTTAAACTAACACCATCATTTAGAGTCAAGACTGTATGCAGATCACTGTTGCCCATCACTAATATGATGCAAAACAGGATGCAACAAACAGCCGCTCTGTTATAACACAGTAGGTTAGCATGTTAGCTCTGAACATGCTATCATGTTCAGACAGGCATCAAAGATCCTGCCTGTCTGACTGCCTGCAGCGGTGCCACTGAGGGCAACAGAGCCACCTGGAGTTAGGTCAAACACAGGAAGGTCAAAGGTCGCAGTGCTGATTTTTCTGATTGAAGGACCATAATTGCAAATACCTTAAATGCTCTAATAAAAACCGGTATTGAAATAATGGCCAATATCTAATTATAGCTGGGGGAGCCAAGTCAACGGGAAATAAAGGCCGGTCTCAAATAAAGGCAGGTTTGGTGTCTGTCTGTTACTGGTCCAGGTCTGCTGCTGCCACCAGATGACAGCAGCTACGTCTGAAACACCAAACCGCTTTAAACTCCTTTCCAGCCATCATCATTCAGCCTGGAGGCGGCCGGGCTCAACGTGAAACAAAGCCGTAAATGTGAAACCCGTCCCCGGCGAGGAGCGAGTGGCGCTCCGCTGTCATCACCAACACAGAAAACTGGGTAAAGTGGCTGAAAATGAAGATGCCTGGAGGCGTGTTCACACTGACACACCTTGTGGCATGTTTTTGATGTAGTTATGGGTTCGTCCTTCGGCGGTGGGACACGCTGAAAGCCGCTACAAGGATCTAGTTTCTGTTTCACTTCACACCACACATCCATAAACAGCCGTTACAGGGATGCTGCCTTACTTTCAGCCTGGCACTGCTCTCATCATTCCCAGATTGTTTTACAGGAAAACTGAAGGACTCTAACTACAACACAGCTAAGGGAAACTTTGGTGAGGAGCACTGAGATTATATAGTTTAACATTAGAAATAAAGGCCTGCCTCTAATAAAGGCCTGGTTCTCTGTCAGTTGAGGGAAATAAAGGCCCTGGCCACTATTAGAGCATTTACGGTAAATTGATCAACATGGGATGATCGTCAGCCCCAATTTAACGACCAAGAAAAGGTCAACATCACCTCCAAACATTTACACAAAGCTGACAACCTTACCGAACGAGCCATAATGCATACACGTGAATGCAGAGTGCCCAACTTAAAAACATGGCTTATGACTGTATGCCATTATTTAAAGAACTATACCACCCATTTTGCATGTTTGAGTCTAATATATTCAGTTCTCATACATGTTACGTTACTGTCATTTCCCAAAGGATAAAACCGTATTTCAGCTTTCCTGATATTTTGTAAATCTCTTCATCTTTCTAAATCAAATATTCAAGTGATACACCCACCTTAAAATCCATGTTTCTCCTGCTAATAGTTACACAGCCTTATGAAGTCACGGTCCTTTAAATTTTTCCATAAACACAGGCCTTCTTTTGGGACTATATTCCCTGGTGGAGGCATACATTCACTCCACGTTTTTTATTGCACTTAAACACGAAAATTACATAACTTCTAAAAAAAACCTGAATGCACGTCTGGTTGGTGATTATGGATTACCTATCCCAAGAACGTTTCAAGTATCAACAAGTTGATTTTAATACCAGAATGAACTGAAACCAATGGAGGTCTGGAAGGTAGGAAAAACATTTTTAATTCACCATTCCAGTAGTATGCTTTGGGAAATGATTGTCAATAACATTACATGTATGAAAATTGAATATATTAGGCTCAAACATGCACAAAGGTGGTATGGTCCTTTAATGTGGCAGTGAGGAGATATTTTCTCTGTTTACCTCTAGAGCGTTGAACCAGGAAACAGCTTCTCTTTCTCTTTCCTCTTTCTCCTCTGTGACTTCCTGCAGGTGGCGCTGCATTTTTCTGCTCTTCACTTCCAGCTGCTGCTCTCTGAGCTGGCTTTCCTGAAGCATGTGCTCCAACTCCACCTGTCAGGTAAAAAAAAAACACCTGATGGAGAGAAATCAAGCATCCAACTACATCCTGGACACATGAAGCTCTGTGTGTGTGGCCTGATGTTCAGCTAATTCATAATTACATACTAATGACACCTTACATATGTACTGTGGCTGATTTAATATATAGTTTAATCAAAATCCAGACTAGAAAAAAACAAAATTAACACATTTACAGCTTTTCTCAGTTGCTTTGGCTCAATTCTCAAATGAGAATTACCGGTATTTTTTTCAAAACAATAAGTTTAAATCTCTGAACATTTAGTTACTTGTTCACACCAGATTTAAATTTCTTATTCATTTAAGCAAATTGCATGTGTTTTGGCACACGTGTGCAAAAGAGTAAGTACAATTGTCTACAATTTGCACAATAACTACATGCACGTGGCTGCTGATGAAAACTGATGAGTTGATTCTCAGTGAAACTTCATAACTTCTAAACATTCTTTCATGGTTTGTGTCACATGCAAAATGATCTATTCAGTTATCAGAATCTGACATACATGTATGTTCCAGACCAACAAGAGCGACAGGATGTCCACCAAGAAGATGGGAAGTTGTAGTGTTATGTACTGTGAGGAGGTACAATTTACTGTTTTTTACAGAACTACTGCAGGTTTTTTCATTGCTGTTGTGGGTTTTTTTCTTCCTTTTTTTTTTTTGCATGTACGTCATTTTGTGGCACATTTTCTGTTCACTATATATGACTTTACATACAAGAAATATGTAAAAACGGACATGCAAATGTGAATTTTCTGTTTACATGGAACACACAAAAATAACTTTACTGTTTACATACAAATGAGCATATCCTTTTACTGTGTACTACAATACTGTACAGTATTGACTTTTCCCAGTAAACTTTTACCTGCTGTTGAAATCAGCATCTACAGCATTCAGCCAGACAAAACTGACATTCTGGTGTCATACAGGAAGCATCAGTGTCAACAAAAAAAGTACAACAAAACTGACATTTATATAAGAAACATTTCCAGTGTTGATGCCATGATGAAAAAACATCTAACCACCATGACAAAAAAATGTTTCCCGTTGGTGGCATTGGCCAATTTACTGACACAACAAGCATGAATGAAATGTTTTGGGTGAGTTCCTACATTTTGCAGACATGCAGCAGAGTTGTGACGTCACATAAAACAGCAGTGACAATTTCACTTGCAGTTAGAGAATGTTAAGACTAAAAAATGAGCCAAAGCAACTGAGAAAAACTGTAATAACTGCTAGAAGCTCCTTTAGCAGCAATAACCTCCACCTGTGTTTCTGTAGCTGCAATCAGACTTGCACAAAAGTAAGAAGGAATTTTAGATAATTCCTTCATACAAATCTGCTTCAGTTCATCCATATTTGTGAGATTTCTTGTGTTTTCTCTATTTTATCCTTATATGAAAAATTTTTTCTCAATATTTTTCTTACAGTGGACTCATGAACACACTAGTACTTTCTAAAAATGTCTGCATGTCTTTTGCTGGTACTCCTGGGTCTTTCATGAATTTAGTGTTATTGATATACGACATATTGTTTCTATGATTCAGCTCAATTTTTGACAAGATGCTCTTTTCATGACTGCCAAAATGATGTTTTTTTGTAGCTACACATTTTTAATTCATAGTTATGACTGTAGCAGATGATCTGAGGGATTGCAGCTTTTGTTCTGTGAATTTCTTTGATTTTTCTCCAACGCGCTGTCATGTCTTGTTGCTGACTGAGCAGCGTGGAGAAAATCCTGCACAGCAACAGCTGAAGTCAGATGGTTACCATACCATTCATTTTTGCATGTTTGAGTCTAATATGTTCAATTTTCACACGTTACGTTACTGACAATCATTTCCCAAAGGATAAAACTGTATTTCAGCTTTCCTGATATTTTGCTAAATCTCTTAATCTTTCTAAATCAAATATTCAAGCGATACACCCACCTTTAAAATCCATGTTTCTCCTGCTAATAGTTACGCAGCCTTATGAAGTCACGGTCCTTTAAATTTTTCCATAAACACAGGTCTTCTTTTGGGACTATATTCCCTGGTGGAGGCATACATTCACTCCACGCTTTTTATTGAGCTTAAACACTGAAATTACATAACTTCTAAAAAAACCTGAATACACGTCTTGTTGGTGATGATGGATTACCTATCCCAAGAACTTTTCAAGTATCAACAAGTTGATTTTAATAGCAGAATGAACTGAAACCAGTGGAGGTCTGGAAGGTAGGAAAAACATTTTTAATTCACCGTTCCAGTAGTATGCTTTGGGAAATGTTTGTCAGTAACGTTATGTGTATGAAAATTGAATATATTAGGCTCAAACATGCAAAATGGGTGGTATGGTCCTTTAAAGATTACGCTCTCTACCTGCTACCAAACTACAACATGGTTCAACTGTAAATGAACCAGAATCTACAACTATTGGACTCATTTCCCACCAACCAAATGGACCAAATTAAATATGAAGACACTCCAGAGTATAAGTGTTGAAAGCACATCAGTCTTGTCAGACTAACCTTGGTGTCCTCCAGCATTCTTATCTTCATCGCCATCATCTCACATGACGGAGAGCTCTGGCTGCCTTCATTCAGAGCTCGCAGCTCTTCCATCTTGTTATTAAGCCTCTCAGTCTGGACTTCCAGTTTGTGTTTCAGCTGTTCCTCGTTGAGCTGGGATTCCTCCAGAACAGACTGCAGCCACAGCACCTGAGACACAAAGACACAATGAAACATAACCATGCCTCAATTTAGTCAAACATGGGTTTAACTGAGAGTGAGTGAAGAACCTTGTTGCTGAGCTGGCTGAGTGTCTGGCTGTGGCTTCTCTCCAGATGATCTTTCTGCTGCTGAAGCTGCTGAGTCTGCTGCTGCTTCACACACTCACATTCTGACTGCAGAGACTCCAGCATCCGAGTCTTCAGCTCTACTTCCCTCTGCAACGAGTACTTGTCTTGCTTCAGGGCCTGGGACGCATGCACACACACACACACACACACAGATCATATCAGACAGTTGTGCAAACAATGACTGTTGGCAAAACCTATGAAAGAAAAATGAAAAGAGCCAGACAGAGAAGGAGCTACAGCTGCTGCTCAGTTTGTTTGAAGACAACTTCCAGCACAAAGCAGCGTTAACGCCATCTAACTATAAAGGCAGAAATCTCTGTCTGTGGCACCAACATCTCTAGAACCCGGCACTGTGTGAAGTAGAAATTCAGCAGGTTTATTGCTCAGAACCTAAGGACGTGCAGCGTCACGTGTGAAGATGTTTGGATGAGCGGTTCTCAAATTGAGCTGTACCAGTAAAAAGTAGTCCACATGGCAGCATACACTCCGGTCTCAACCCGACCCCAAACAAAGCTAGCTCACGAGGATGTGCAGAACTAAATTATGGCAGGCTGTGGCGCACACCATAAAGTCCAGCCCGATCCAAACAGGCAGGCTTTGAACACACTAGTTTAACACAAACCCAGCGGAGTCCTCTTTCTGTCATGGTCACTGCATTGGTGGAAAAGCTACTGAGTGCTTTCCAGTTTGTACTAAATGTTGACTAAAACCTGCTTTGCACACCATGTAAACGATAATGTCGCCCACACAGCACTCATGACTAAACCAAAGGTGAGCCGTTTCTCCACCACATTAGCGTACATCGGTGTCTCAGGAGGGTCGGCCTACAGGCTGCTGTGGTGCACAGCCATGCCAGAGACACGGTGCTCTGGTCTGGATCTGGTTGTTGTTCTTACAGGATGGAAACTGCATGAGTTGTGACATGTTGAGTCGATGCTGCCACCAGCAGCTTTACTGGTGACTT
>VXCM01005394.1:0-39780 GCA_014773175.1 Lucifuga dentata
ATTTTGATAGCCAATATGAGAAACGGGATTCCAGGACATCAAATAGTAAGTCATTTTCGGGTTTAGGAGACCAGACAAGGAGGCAGTAGATAGTCCCACACAAGAATGGATAGTTACCTCAGTAAAAGATTTTATTTCTCAATAAACACTCAAGATACACTGGTTATAGTTACAATTATCCCCTACATTACAGTGAACTCTGTAACTCAGGCCTACAAGCTACAATAATATAAATTGACCCTATCCCCAGTGACAAAAACCGGCCTACCATACAAGCAAATTTATAAAAATATTTATTTATATTATATTTAATTATATTTAAAAATAAAATCAAATCTCTTTTACTCATTCCTGCGTATTTAACATGTATTAAATTATAAAAACATAATTTGATGATTCTGACAATCTCTAGGCCAGCAGAGAAGGCCTTGCTGGGCCCTGACTGCCTACCATTGCCAGACAGAAAACTAGCTTAGCTACTCTGGGGTTTCTTCTTTGTAGATCTGCTACAGCAAACACAGGTCCAGACCCCCCTTTATGGTTCTGAAGCTGCATTTATGGCCGATAACGCTTCTACAAACTGTCACTGAAGGTCCTGTGTCCTAAAATAAGCAAATACACAGATTGGACAGAAACAATTATGACTTGCCTATCTGAAATCTCTACAAGGAAAATTTTTCAAAATAAAAGCCCCATGAAAAATTTGTCTCCTCCATATGATGATGTCATAGAATCTAATGGAATACTCATATCATTGAAACTGATGTCATAGAATCCATAGAAAAGCATCATGGAACTTGATGATGTCATTGATCACATGACTTTTTTTTTTCTCTGTATATATATCCTTGGTGTGACCAAAGCTTGTCATTTGTTATGAAGCCAAACATGACAACACAAACTTCCAAAGCACTGACCAGTTTGAAAAGAAGCTTGCTTCGGCAGACCCTCATAGGACAACCGTCTGACATCCCACAGTTTTTGAGAAACTGTCTAGTTAATATGATGATATTCAAGGTGTCCAATGCTGGCCATTGTGAAGAGGATATTCCCTCTCTCTTCCTGGACATGTATAAAAAGAAAAAGGTACCAAAATGTTGCAGGTCTTTAACAGGACTGAGAACTTTGCTCAATAACACGGCCAAAGCAGCAACAATTGCACAACCTTCAGATTCAATGAAATTTTGCTACACGTATTTGATTGACGTGATGATATTTAGATCTCATCACCCTCATTCTGAAGACATGGAGATTCTTGTCTCAAAATTCCATGTGCAGTGGAAATGGGATTACCTGGTTTCACTGGGGTTAATTCCTAAGTCCACTATGACCAGGATTTTGGATGATGCTGATGACATGACATTTCCTGTCTGGGGTGCACCATCAAACAGGCAACATTCCCCTGCTCAGGAAATGTCATCATCAAAAGCTATTGCAGCCGTTCAGCCCCCGATATGTCCTGATAAACAGGAAAGTGACTCTGAGGATTCCTATGTCTTAGTATCTAAACCCTTTTATCGTGTATTTCATGTTAAAAGAGTGAAGACACCCACAGAGCCACCCAGCAATACAGACAATGTAGAAATGTCATCTGCTGGAATTTCTACAATTATGCCATTAAATTTAATACAAACTTACACTGCATTAATGTCTTTGACCACGAGCTTGGCTGAAGCAACCCTCGTTGAACAACCGTCTGACATCCCACAATTTCTGAGAAATTGTCTAATTAACATGATGATTTTCAAGGCATCCAGTGTTGGCCATTGTAAAAAGGATATTCCCTCTCTCTTCCTGGATAAGTGGAAAAACAAAACAAAGCTACCAGAGTATCCCAGGTCTCAAGCAGGACTTTTAGTATTGATTATGAACATGAGCAAAGCAGCACTGATCGCACAATCATCAGAATTTATTGAGTTTTTCTACAAGTATTTGGTTGACATGATGAGATTTAGATCTCAACACTCTTATTTTGAAGACATGAGGACTCTGGCCTCCAAATTTCATGTCCAATGGAAATGGGATTACCTGGTTTCACTGGGGTTAATTCCTAAGTCCACTATGACCAGGATTTTGGATGATGCCGATGACATGACATTTCCTGTCTGGGGTGCACCATCAAACAGGCAACATTCCCCTGCTCAGGAAATGTCATCATCGAAAGCTATTGCAGCCGTTCAGCCCCCGATATGTCCTGATAAACAGGAAAGTGACTCTGAGGATTCCTATGTCTTAGTATCTAAACCCTTTTATCGTGTATTTCATGTTAAAAGAGTGAAGACACCCACAGAGCCACCCAGCAATACAGACAATGTAGAAATGTCATCTGCTGGAATTTCTACAATTATGCCATTAAATTTAATACAAACTTACACTGCATTAATGTCTTTGACCACGAGCTTGGCTGAAGCAACCCTCGTTGAACAACCGTCTGACATCCCACAATTTCTGAGAAATTGTCTAATTAACATGATGATTTTCAAGGCATCCAGTGTTGGCCATTGTAAAAAGGATATTCCCTCTCTCTTCCTGGATAAGTGGAAAAACAAAACAAAGCTACCAGAGTATCCCAGGTCTCAAGCAGGACTTTTAGTATTGATTATGAACATGAGCAAAGCAGCACTGATCGCACAATCATCAGAATTTATTGAGTTTTTCTACAAGTATTTGGTTGACATGATGAGATTTAGATCTCAACACTCTTATTTTGAAGACATGAGGACTCTGGCCTCCAAATTTCATGTCCAATGGAAATGGGATTACCTGGTTTCACTGGGGTTAATTCCTAAGTCCACTATGACCAGGATTTTGGATGATGCCGATGACATGACATTTCCTGTCTGGGGTGCACCATCAAACAGGCAACATTCCCCTGCTCAGGAAATGTCATCATCGAAAGCTATTGCAGCCGTTCAGCCCCCGATATGTCCTGATAAACAGGAAAGTGACTCTGAGGATTCCTATATCTTAGTATCTAAACCCTTTTATCGTGTATTTCATGTTAAAAGAGTGAAGACACCCACAGAGCCACCCAGCAATACAGACAATGTGGAAATGTCTTCTGCTGGAATTTCAACAGCAAAATTCATTGCATCTCAGGAACCTTCATCATCAAAATCCAGCGTAGCCATTCAGTCCATGATATGCCCCGATAAATGTGAGAGTGTGAGTGTAACAGATAAAACCAGCACTCCTCCATCATCTCTACATTCTTCACTTTACTCTGAGGATTCCTATGTCTTGGTATCTAAACCCTTTTATCGTGTATTTCATGTTAAAAGAGTTAAGACACCCACAGAGCCACACAGCGGTACAGACAACATAGAAATGTCATCCGCTGGAATTCCAACAGCAAAATTCATTGCATCTCAGGAACCTTCATCATCAAAATCCAGCATAGCCATTCAGTCCACGATATGCCCTGATAAACGTGAGAGTGTGAGTGTAACAGATAAAACCAGCACTCCTCCATCATCTCAACGTTCACCTAGTGATACCTCTGCCTTAGGAACAAAACCCATTTTTCCTACACCACCTGCTGTGCCTCCTCCTACAACAGCAGCTGGTGTTAAGAAGACACGGTCACCTGACCATACAGTCAGAAAATTTACCGTTCCTACGTCACCTGCTTTACCTCCTAAGAATGAAACCTCAGCAGCTGGTGTTAAGAAGACACAGTCACCTGACCATACAGCCAGAAAACTTATTGTTCCTAGGCCACCTGCTTTACCTCCAAGGACTGAAACCTCAGCAGTTCATGTTAAGAAGACACGGTCACCTGTCCATACAGCCAGAAAAGTTACCGTTCCTCCGCCACCTGCTTTACCTCCTAAGACTGATAACTCAGCAGTTCATACTAAGAAGACACGGTCACCTGACCATATAGCAGGAAAATTTACCATTCCTAGGCCACCTGCTTTACCTCCAAGGACTGAAACCTCAGCAGTTCATGTTAAGAAGACACGGTCACCTGTCCATACAGCCAGAAAAGTTACCGTTCCTCCGCCACCTGCTTTACCTCCTAAGACTGATAACTCAGCAGTTCATACTAAGAAGACACGGTCACCTGACCATATAGCAGGAAAATTTACCATTCCTAGGCCACCTGCTTTACCTCCTAAAGCAAATACCTCAGCAGTTTATCTTAAGAAGACAAGGTCACCTGACCATACAGCCAGAAAACTTATTGTTCCTAGGCCACCTGCTTTACCTCCAAAGACTGAAACCTCCGCAGTTCGTGTTCAGAAGACACAGTCATCTGACTATACAGCCAGAAAACTTATTGTTCCTAGGCCACCTGCTTTACCTCCTAAGACTGAAACCTCAGCAGTTCATGTTAAGAAGACACTGTCACCTTACCATACAGCCAGAAAACTTATTGTTCTTAGGCCACCTGCTTCACCTCCTAAGACTGATACCTCAGCAGCTCACGTTAAGAAGACACGGTCACCTTACCATACAGCCAGAAAAGTTACCGTTCCTAGGCCACCTGCTTTACCTCCAAGGACTGAAACCTCAGCAGTTCATGTTAAGAAGACACGGTCACCTGTCCATACAGCCAGAAAAGTTACCGTTCCTCCGCCACCTGCTTTACCTCCTAAGACTGATAACTCAGCAGTTCATACTAAGAAGACACGGTCACCTGACCATATAGCAGGAAAATTTACCATTCCTAGGCCACCTGCTTTACCTCCTAAAGCAAATACCTCAGCAGTTTATCTTAAGAAGACAAGGTCACCTGACCATACAGCCAGAAAACTTATTGTTCCTAGGCCACCTGCTTTACCTCCAAAGACTGAAACCTCCGCAGTTCATGTTAAGAAGACACTGTCACCTTACCATACAGCCAGAAAACTTATTGTTCTTAGGCCACCTGCTTCACCTCCTAAGACTGATACCTCAGCAGCTCACGTTAAGAAGACACGGTCACCTTACCATACAGCCAGAAAAGTTACCGTTCCTAGGCCACCTGCTTTACCTCCAAGGACTGAAACCTCAGCAGTTCATGTTAAGAAGACACGGTCACCTGTCCATACAGCCAGAAAAGTTACCGTTCCTCCGCCACCTGCTTTACCTCCTAAGACTGATAACTCAGCAGTTCATACTAAGAAGACACGGTCACCTGACCATATAGCAGGAAAATTTACCATTCCTAGGCCACCTGCTTTACCTCCAAGGACTGAAACCTCAGCAATTCATATTAAGAAGACACAGTCACCAGACCATATAGCAGGAAAATTTATTGTTCTTAGGCCACCTGCTTCTGCTGATTCAAAACTTCAAAAATTCAAGAATTGGCTACATGGTGAGCCAATTCAAGGTAAAAGTGCTTTACCTCCAAGGACTGAAACCTCAGCAGCTCGTGTTAAGACACGCTCAGACCCTATAGCCAATTCAAAAATTCAAAAATTCAAGAATTGGCTATGTGGTGAGCCAGTTCAAGGTAAAAGTGTTTTACCTTCTATAGCTGCAACCTCAGCTGCTCCATCACTGCATGTACTCCCAATGTCAAGGGTTACAAACTTATCAATGAAGAAGTTTCCAGTACTCCCACCTATTTCACAGAAACAGACTCCTTTGGTGCCTGTGGTCCAGGGAAATGATGCATTTGTTAAGCAGCAGGTGAAAAATTTAAATGCCCCTGTTATGCATACACGTCCTCCCCAACTCAAGGATGGGTCTACGGTGGTCAGGAATGTGGAGGCAAAGTCAAGGATGGTCCGGGTTCAAGGTCCAAATAGGGAGAGTACTGGGTATTTGAAAAGTAGGCCAAATTACTGCAGGGCTGTCAAAGGAGAAAATCTGAATTCTGCAACTCATCTTCAGTTACAGAAGTGCAGCAGTTAATTGTGCAATATATGAATGTGATATATGAATATATTCTATAATAAAATAATTATCATTAATTCTTCATTGTGAACCTGTTTATTGTATCAACCCCTTGCTGTATAGGCCATATATCCATCTCTGGGTTCATGCATTTTATATTCATGGTTGATTTTTATGTGACAAATGTTCAAATGTTTAAATTGGAGTTTGTGCAGTGAGACACAGTGAGACTATTCTACAATGTGTGTGTAATATCAGTGTTTGGGAAAATAATCGTACACTAGGTCAAACGTGAAAGGGAAACTTATTTAAGGGACACTTCTCTTGTCAGCCTTTCCAGCTCACATTGCAAAAGCTGATTTCTTTAAATCTGGAGTCCAGGACTGTAGTTACAAATAATACAAATATCTTGGTGTTATTTTAGATTCTAACCTTAATTTTAACAAGCATATTAAGAACATGGTNTACAAATATCTTGGTGTTATTTTAGATTCTAACCTTAATTTTAACAAGCATATTAAGAACATGGTTTTAAAAAATTTGATATAATTTAGGGAGTTTTAGACAAATCAGAGATTGCCTGACCATGGATGCAGCCAAGATATTTGTGCATGCTATGATCTTTTCCCGTATGTCATACTGTGCTACAACTTGGGGGCAGGCCAGTTATTAGACCACTCGAGTCTCTGTATAAACAAGCATTAAAAATTTTTTAGATAGGGTTAAAACTTTAACATGCAGAGAGAAACATCTGATATGTTGTGTGAGCGTTTATCTCTCACATCAGGACACGTAGTTTCAGCAGGCGATCATGCAGGAGAAGCGGGTGGAGTATTGCTGTAACAAACTGTCACACTAACATGTCTATTTGACATGAACTCACATCAGTGTGTCTTTATATATGTAGTATGTTCTCCATTTCTGTTTACAGAGAGCGATCATCGTATTGATCACTTACATCATCCATATGCAGATAGGATAGAACATGACATCGGAGTCGGAATGGGAAGGAAATTCCGATCTGTGTATTCAGACAAAAGTCGCATTGGCGGATATCCGATCTGATTTATTTCCACATGTTGAAGTGGCCCAAAACAGATCTGAGCATGTCCGATTTCATGTGGCTTTTTACCATTTACATCTTTAGGAAGCGTGTCTGATACGTGTCACATGTGAGCAAAAAAATCGGAATCAGGTCGCATATGCGTGGTCATGTAAGTCCAGCCTAAATCCTGCTCTCTAATGTAATAATAATGCTCCTGACATACGGCAGGAAATGACCTCCACAATTCAGAGGAGGACTGCATGTTGAGTTCATTAGCCTGCTGAGTTACAGCGCCCTCGTCAGGTCAGACACCGCTCCTGCAGCCACCAGATCCCTCAGAAACAGCTTCTCAGCGCTGATGTCATGAACCACCTGGACAACGAAGTCAGCCAGTTAGTGTATGATCTATATTTAATTATTTCTACTGTTTAGCCACGTTCTGAGTGTTAATAGTCTGTTAGCATGACGGCTCTTTGCTGCATCTTGGGAGGAGTTACACATGAAGCAGAGGAACGTTGATGCTGCGTTCATTTACCTCGGAACTAGAAATTTCTAGACCTAGTTGGAAAAATGCTTTGAAACGGCATTTGAAGTTGGAGCTCCGACAAGGAAACTCAAATCAAATCCATCTATCCTGACTTCACGAGTATAACGTCACTCAGCACAGCAGCGCCGTGGCAGCGAGCTTTGTCAATGAAATGATCAGCTAAAAGGCAAATAAAGTATTTTTTCTTGCGTTAAATTGAAATAAGAAGGTCAGAATATTGTCACTGATACGTAAATGTAAATAATTCCATAATGTTACTTCTCTGCATAAATGTTTAATACTGTGATTAATGTCATTGTAAAACAACACTAAACCAAACAGTCCTGCAGTTTAACGTTACTTTAGTTAGCATTTATTACTAAGTTTATTAATCTTACAGTATTTATTGGTGTTCAGCCATGCTTTTTATTTTACATTTGGCTGGAACGATTTGAGGTCAGAAAATGGAAATTTCAACTGGGAAACGCTGACATCCCACTGTAACTGGAACGCAGCATTAAACCTGCTTTCTATTTGTAAAGGACCATACCAGCAATTTTGCATGTTTGAGCCTAATATATTCAATTTTCATATGTCTTACGTTTCTGACAATCATTTCCCAAAGCATACTATTGGAGGTGAATTAAAAATGTTTTTCCTACCTTCCAGACATTGGTTTCAGTTCATTCTGCTATTAAAATCAACTTGTTGATACTTGAAACGTTCTTGGGATATGTAATCTATCATCGCCAACAAGACGTGTATTGAGGTTTTTTTTAGAAGTTGCATAATTTTAGTGTTTAAGCTGAATAAAAAACGTGGAGTGACTGTATGCCTCCACCAGGGAATATAGTCCCAAAAGAAGACCTGCGTTTATGGAAAAATTTAAAGGACTGTGACTTCATAAGGCTGTGTAACTATTAGCAGGAGAAACATGGACTTTTAAGGTGGGTGTATCACTTGAATATTTGATTTTGAAAGTTAAGAGATTTTGTAAAATATCAGGAAAGCTGAAATATGGTTTTATTCTTTGGGAAATGATTGTCAGTAATGTATCATGTATGAAAATTGAATATATTAGGCTCAAACATGCAAAATGGCCAGGTATGGTCCTTTAAACTGACCTGAGCCTTCATGGCACCCATGCGTAAGGTCTCATAGTAGTGAAGCCTGGCCTCTGGGTGCTGCATGTCGTACCCAAACCCTGCCAGGCTCACCTGGTCACACAGCTGTAAAGCCATCACCACCGCGCTGGCGCCCAGCGTCGGCACCATCTACACATGGAGAGAAAAAGCTCTTTAATCTTTTCATTTTACGGCCAGAATAAGAAGAGATTGCAGAATATGGCTGTCATCTTGCAGCACACCTTTCCCTGTTTGGAGGCGTATGACTGCAGGACTTGTCCCGTCTTATGCATAATCTCAGGGTGGAGGATTCGGAAGTTCTCTGGTCTCAGTGGAATATTATCCACCACTTCCCTCCAGAACCACATTTTGGACCAGAAGCTCTATGAAAAGCAGCACAGATGCAGCGTTGGTGAGGCACTGAGTGTGAAAATGTGATGGTGTTATTTGCTAAAACAGTAGCGAGCCTTTTTGTTTGCATGTTTCTGTGATTTCAGCTCACCAGAGGTTGTTTAGTGATAACACTAGTGAGCCATTCCAGGTCCAGGCTCTTAAAGACAACCAGAGCAACCATGTTGGTCTGTTTGTACTCGTTAGCAGAATGGGGGGCTCCCTCTGGGTAAATCAGACGGATGGTGGTCCGGGATCCAGCATCTCTCTCAAAGCCAGGCACCGGAGCATTGTTCAGCCTGCCCACAAAAACGAAAATATCAAAGGTTCATTCATTCCAGTAAAAACACCTGAGTTTAAGTTTCATGCTTTGTTTCATTACAGTTTTTCATTGCTTTCTGTCCTTATGAATTCATTCTCCTGTTGTTTTTCCTTTCATCTTTCCCACTTCTGCCATGTCCTTCCATCTTTTCTCATCTCTTTATTTCTG
The DNA here is from genome assembly GCA_014773175.1 of Lucifuga dentata. Classification (NCBI taxonomy): domain Eukaryota; kingdom Metazoa; phylum Chordata; class Actinopteri; order Ophidiiformes; family Bythitidae; genus Lucifuga; species Lucifuga dentata. The sequence continues at coordinate 9,405 of VXCM01005394.1, forward strand.
TCCTGCCTTCCATCATTTTTCTTCCTCCCATCCTTCTGTCCTTACTTTGTTTCTCATTCATTCCTTCTGTTCCTTCTGTTCCTTCTTTAACTGATGTAAAAATTCCCAAAATTTGAGGTTTTCACTACAGTATAATTAGTTTTACTTTTCATGAGTACATTTTACTGCTAATACTTGTGTATTTTTACTTAGGCAAATTTATAAATGCAGGAATTTTTCTCCACTATATTACAACTTTTAAGAAGAATATTTGAGTACTTCTGCTGCGACTAAGGAACACATATAACTATTTACAGGTCTGCTGACTGCCTCACACCTGATGATGATGTCATACTGATCTATATGGGATCCAAGATGGCTCCCGTGAAGAATCCCTCCGCTGCCCACCACCACACATCGCCTGCAGCCACCCGCTCTCTCCAGCAAGGGCGGCAAGCCAGGCTGAGGCAGAGAGGCGAGAGCCAGCGCCAGATACTCCTCGCTGCCGTGAAGCCCCAAAGGAGGAGACAGATCGCAGGGTGGTNCAGCGCCAGATACTCCTCGCTGCCGTGAAGCCCCAAAGGAGGAGACAGATCGCAGGGTGGTGGCCCCCGCTGCTGCAGGAACACGGGGACGTCCTGCAGACCCGCAGAGCAGGACAGCGGCTTCAGGTGGTCCAGACACCATTGAGGCTGACAGGGCTCTGACAGCAGGGAGGCTGACCGATTCAGTAAGACCTGACGAGAGAAAGAAAGAGATTTTATAAGGCTTTCATGAAATGTAAATGTACAGTGGCTCATTCCTGCCAGGAAAAAAGATGAAACTTAGATTAAAAAAATTTTTTTTAAATATTCATTCAAAATTCAGACTCACTAGCTCATAGTTCCACTTTCCCAAATGGAAAATTTGACTATGTCAAAATTTATGACATGCTGGCTGCAGCAATTGATTTTTGGCCACTAGGAGGCAGACACCAACCCACCCCACCCCTGGATGGTCCCGTTTCTGCAGCCTGTGATTTTGTGAAGTTGCAGTCAAAAATTAACAGTGAGGAGGGTCCGTGTACGTGTTCTGTTACTCTGAGGCCGAGCATCAGAGGAGTTTCAGACCTTGCTGACAGGAGACAAAACACTCTCAACTGTAGAAAACCCAACTTTTACCAGTGTCAGAAATCTCCACACATAGGTCACCTGAACACCACACAAGTCACCTGAATGCCACACAAGTCACCTGAACGCCACCTGAACACCACACAAGTCACCTGAACACCACACAAGTCACCTGAACACCACACAGATTGGGGAGGGAACGAGCACCATTGTGTGAGGAGGGAACTGGTTAGAGCAGACGTCAGCATTTACTCTGATTTGGACGTTATAAACGCTGCCTCTCTCCCTTTATTCTCTCTTTTGATTCTCTGCTGTGTTGTGTAAGTTTGACATATCATCCACTGTTAATTTTGGTCCTTTAAATCATGTCAAAATGTATTATTTGTAAACTAATCTGTTCTCTTTCTGCAGAGTTTTAAGCCACAGGCACAGGAAAGATACAAACAGACAGAGAATAATCATTCTGAAAGCAAGAATATTCAAAGAAAAATAAGAAAATTAAAGCTCTGCATCATAGCGTGGAGCAGGGATGGGCAACTTTGATGAGGATGGGAGCCAATAAAATTTCATTCTCACGGTCAAAAGGTCACACATTAAATAAGGGAGATTTTCTGGGACATGACCCCCCCCCCCCCNACCACCATGGAATGGATGGTCGTGAATACAGCATTGGTAATGAGTGAGCGCCCTCTGCTGATGGGTGGTGGTAATAACAAAGGAAAACACTTCTTTATAATTTTCATTTTTATTAATTGAGCAGTCATCCAAGGGCCTGATAGAGCAAAGGTGCGGCCTGTATGTTGCCCGTGGGCCGCCAGTTGCTCATCCCTGCCTTGAAGTCTCCCTTCATCTGTCTATAAGGGCTCTCAAACTTACTTAACTTACCTACTAGGTTTACAGTCTAACAGCCAGCATAGCCTGAGTGCAGTTTGACTCTGTTATATTTATTTATTTTTACTTTAGCTTAGGTGGTCTACCGAGGCTCATTTTGAAGGGACATAACGTCAGTGCAGATCTTACTTGGGTTTGGTTTCATTTTCTGTAAGTTTTTGTCTTTGTCTTCTTGTTCATTTGGACCCAAACTTTTCTCCTGCACCGCTGGAGAAGACAACAAAACTTATGCAGATAACAGGCTGCACAAACCTTTATTTTACATCTTAACTGCTCAGCCAAGCTTGCATTACCATGTAATGATGAGAAAATAAAATTACTCTTTCATTTTCCAGCATTATGACTTTAAATATTTTGCCCTGGCAGGAATGGATGCTGTAAAAATGATGCTGATACCAGATCTGTGGGATGCTGGAAGTCATCAGCAGCTCTCAGCCCATCCAGAGGGAAATACGCCGGAACCAGAACCGCCGAGTAGCTTCCAATCAGCAGCACCAGACTCACGGCTAAGTTCTGATTCCTCCACCAGACACAGAGAAGATCACAGAAATTAAAGGACCAGAACAGTAGTTTTGCATGTTTGAGCCCAACAAATACTACCTGCAGACATGTTACATTACTGCCAACCATTTCCCAAAAAACACTACTGCAGCAGTGAATATTAGATATATTTTTCCTACCTTCCAGGCTGCTATTGGTTTCAGTTCATTCCAGTATGCTATAAAAATCAACATATAGACTTGAAACATGCTGAGATAAACAATCCATCACAGCAAACCACATTATTTTTTTTGTTTGTTGAAGTTGCTTAATTTTACTGATCCAGCTGCATGTCTCTGCCGGAGAATATATTCCTTTGAGAAAACTGCTTTCAGAAATTAAAAACGACCGTCAAGATGCAATCATGCATGTTAGCAGATAAGAATTTTAAGTTGGTTGCATCACTTGAACATTTGATTTTGAAAGATTTGGAATTTGGCAAAGTGACACGAAAACTAAAATACGGTTTTGTATTTTGGAAAATGGTTGGCAGTAATGTAATGTGTAGTATTTATTGAGCTAAAACATGCAAAGCCACCGGTAAAGTCCTTTAATATATGGTATGAAATAACATACACTGATATGTGGAGCTGTAAATACCTGCTGAGGAAGAATTCCTGTGAATCAGGTTTTATGACTGCTGCTGTTTTGTGAATCATTGTCGGTGCTGCAGCTGCTGCAGCCTCAGGCAGCAACGCAGAGCCATCGTGTGGATCCTCCACACTCAGATAAGTCATATTCACCATGACACCCACACCTCCACCTGACACACACACAAAGGACTCATAGTGACGAGCTAAATCGCATTACAGTAAGAATATAAAGGCCTAATATGGCTTCTCTATGATAAAGACATAAAATGCCTTTGTAACACTGCCTGAGTGTTTTCAGAGGTCAGTGAAGGCATCGTGTTAACCGTGTCACTGCCAGAAAATGTCAATACTGTCTTTGGAAATACAGAAAGAAGCATCTAGAAGGCAAATCAACAAAAGTCATTAAATAGGATGAACAGAATAACTCACTTTTCACCTGCACTTCATGGTGGAAAATAAGGCAGCAAGACGCTTTTTACTCAGCTAAAATGGCTGCTGAACTCTGCTCCTCTCTCAATAACACGGTTAACCATTAACATGGTCCTGGGCCACACCGTGTCAGGAAAGCATGTACATGTATGTGCACTTGAATAACTACTCAAAGTAAATAACCATATGTGAGCATATTAAGAAATAAATAACTATTTACATATTAAAATAAATTTTCCATTTTCAAAATATATTCAATACATCAAAACACTTTGCCCAGATTCATAAAAAATGGCAATAAGGAGTGTAACGTTGCCTTAATATGCGCTGTGATAATTGAAGCTCATTCATAAAACTTCTCCTAGATAATCAGCGCATCGTTGTCACCTGAAGGCAGTGTTGCTATGAGGTGTGACAGGTAAAAACCAATGAAGATCAGTGTGTTAATGAGCTGCTGCATATTTATCAGCCACCATTTATCCTGATTTATCTGGTGTTAAAAGAAACATACATTTTGCGTTAGAGCTCCTCATTTTAAAAGACTGACACTAAAATAACAGTTAAATGTGTATTTTAACTTCCGTAGTGTGTGATTGCGTGCTCTGGGGGTGGGCATTTGAGGAACTCAGATGTGTTCAGCGTAGTAGCTGAGGTGATTCAAGCACCTGAATGTGTCAGATCAGATCAAAACTCACCATTTAAAAACTGACTGATCAGCTGAGTGAGTTTATCTATCAAAGTTATTGATCACTAACACATGTGAGGCAAATTAAGTTTTAAATGTCTCCCAGATTTCATACCGCTGAAATTTACCACTGGAATGAAGCAGGTCTTAATGTTAGCTTATGGCTTTGTTTTATGAATAGCTACTGCCACATGTAAATAAGGAATAAGTAACGCCTCTTTAAGGCTAACGCTGAAATATGTTGCTAACAGGCATTTATGAATGAGAAGACATGGTTATGCCATGATATTTACACATAGCAATCCGGTAAATCACGTGCTACAGTTTATGAATCCGGCACTAACTCTGCTTTTGGTCCAGAGTTGTTCTCCTGAGCCTTTTGTCATCTGCCTGTTTGCACAGTTAGCATTGCCTGTTAGAACATTTAATTTTCCTTGATTTGGAAAAAAACATTTCCAACGCCTGTCTGAATTACAGTCTGCACAGGTCCCTATTGTAGGCCCGTACCCAGCAGGGCCCTACGCTGTTCTGTCCAAACAAAATTCTCGGCCCCAGCCCAGGTTTTTGGTCTCTTTTTTTTTTTTTCATCAGAACCAGAAGTTTGGCTCTTTTCAAAGTAAAAGTAGTGGCTGTCTGCTGCTGCAGAGTTCAGAAAACAGCGATGGCTGCAGTTTCTGAGCACCAGCATGTGAGGCAGCATAGGAGGTGTGTTATGATGTGAGTGGAGAGAGAAGGGCCAAAAAAAAAAAAAAAAAAAAAANAAAAAAAAAAAAAAAAAAAGCTCGAGCCCGGCCTAATTAGGAAATTGCCTGGGGGACTGACGGGTCCTGAGGCCCATGCAGGGCTCCAATACACGGTAATTTGATAGCAATTGATATGTACATCCATTATATCTGATCTTTTTAACATGGCTTAACGCCTGATGAAGATAAACCAAGTCTGATGCATTTAATGAAACATCTTATGAAAACAGCAATCTGGTATCTGAGCACAACTTTTCTTTTTTTTTTACTTGCTGTATGTATATTGTGCTTTATTAACCCAGGCGGTCCACCCAAGTAGAGCCTATATATGGAAAACACTGCCAGGCTTATAGGCTCCAGCTGGAGCCTTTCCATTCATCATTATCATCCGCTTATCCGGGTCTGGGTCGCGGTGGCAGCTGACTAAGCAGCCCGGCCCACACATCCTGTCCCTGGCCAGGCCCTCTAACTCCTTCTGGGGGACTCCGAGGCATTCCCAGGTCACCCAGGAGATGTAATCCCTCCAGCGTGTCCTGGGTCTTCCCCGGGGCCTCTTCCCAGTTGGACGTGTCTGGAAGACCTCCCTAGAGAGACAACCAGAGGACATCCTTATAGGTTCCTGAACCACCTCAACTGACTCCTTTTGATGCGGAGGAGCAGCGGCTCTACTCCAAGTCCCTCCCGGATGTCCGAGCTTCTCATCCTGTCCCTGAGAGTGAGCCCAGACACCCTACGCCCAAACCTACCCCCTCATTTCCGCCACTTGTATCCGTGATCTTGTCCTTTCGGTCACTACCCAGAGCTCATGACCATAGGTGAGGATAGGAATGTAGCTTGATTGGTAAATTGAGAGCCTCGCCTTCTGGTTCAGCTCCCTCTTCACCACGACGGTCTGGTACAGCGTCTTTCTGTGTTCCATGTGGGTGTTCATGTGAGTGTGAATGACTCCATCTGTCTGTAGTGTAACTGTCAGGCCTGTGATGGAGTGGTGACCTGTCCAGTGTGGCCCCACCTCTCGCCACAGGAATAGACTCCATCCTCCACATAAGCCTGTACAGGATACACAGTATAGCGAATGAATGGACAGATGTTTTCTCTTTTGTGTGACCTAAGGCTGGTTTATGTTTAACGTGGACACGAGGCAGATACAAACCTCCATGGCTGCATGTGCTGACACTCATGCTTTTCACACTTTCATGACCACTGTATATGACGTCTGCGCACTTCAACTCCAGGACTTTGGATGGCGCTGTAGGAAAAAACCCACTGTTAACCGCCCCAAACAAAGAACAAAGTAGTTTCTGATTCATTCACAAAACATGGAGACAGAGAAAACTTATGGTTGATTGAAGAGGAAGAATTGCTGTTACTCTCATTGGCTGTAAGATGAAAAGTTGTTTGCCATTCNTCCTCCTCTACACCTGCTTCGCCTTTCTCTGCATCTCTTCAGTTGGCCAATCGTCAATGAAGGCGTGTTTACGTCACATCAACGCCATCTGCATTGTTTCCAAAATTGAGTGGTGCGACCAGACGAGCGATATGAAAAGTGGCCTTCACGGCGGCTGTTTTAGCCACGATCATGTCACATTTTGTGCTGTCACCTCCACATCCATGTTACACATGAAGCAGTAAGGAGGCAGGTGNCATGTCACATTTTGTGCTGTCACCTCCACATCCATGTTACACATGAAGCAGTAAGGAGGCAGGTGGTGATGCTGAGGAAAGCGGGGGAGGGGAAAACAGCAGCCAAATAAGAAGAAAAAAATTATTTCTTTATCATATTACAGTCCAGAGAGGTGATTCCCAATGATAATAATAATAAAAAACATGTTTGTTCTTCAACACAGGCCTTTATTAAACACATCAACTGTTCACCAACATGATCGTCAGAATTATTCCATGATAAAGAGAGGACACGATTCACAGCATTCAAAGCAGCATTATACTGAAGCTGCAAAAGGTAACCATGGTAATAATATTTTCCAGAAAGGTGTAAGTCTGCACAGGCAGGCAGGATTGAAAGCACCATTTGATTCCAGCTGGAAAAGGAGGTGTATTCCGTTCCATTCAGACAGGAATGTAAAGGCAAAGAAGGACTGAAAGCTAACAGTGGAAAAATCACATCCAGCACCCATACAAACATCACATCTCCCTCTGTGTGTGTGTGTGTGTGTGTGTGTCAATGCTGAAGCGTGCACTCGTCTTTTACTATCAGATGCTTCTGACTGTATATTGCAGCACTATAATACCACATTATTATAGTATCATACTGTATAATACACTATAATACTATAGTATTATAATACATTATAATACCACAATATTATAGTATCATGTAATAGAATACACTATAATACCACAGTATTATAGTATCATATAACACACTATAATACTATAGTATTGTAGTGTATTATAGCATTTTATAATACACTATAATACCATAGTATTAGCATTATATAATACACTATAATACCACAGTATTATAATATAAATACACTACAATACCATAGTATTGTAGTGTATTATAGCAATTTATAATACACTATAATACCATAGTATTATGGTAATATAACATTATATAATACATTATAATACCACAGTACTATAGTATTATATAATACATTATAATACCACAGTATTCAAAGCAAGCAGCAGCATTCAGCATTGATGTTTTTTTTCCTTCACAGAACAAAAACAGAAAATCAGTAGCCACAGTAACCCAGGAGAGGTTTTCCACGTAGCTTCAGGAATATTTACAGAGGAATCTCACACTAATTCCCAGTTTAATCTTCTGCCCTTTTGTTTTTCTTATAAGCCGAAACCCCGCGTGGATTTGTCCTTATTGATTTGTCTTTGTTGCTTCGCTGTAAAGAATAACGTGTTAACATACAGTATGTAACTCCACCTGACTGATGATGAGAGAATATTGAGGCTCTATTTTTAATAATATCACCTGATTGTCTCTGGTGGAAGTGCAGCATAAGCAGCCCAACACAAACTTCATCTAATTCTAAGGCTATTTAATTCTAAGGCTTGTTCAAGTACACTTCATGCATTTGTTCATAGATTACATTCATGTTAATAAATTAACATTTAAAACATTCAAACACACCGAGCAGAATTCATTAAAAAATCACAGGAAGTACATGGTGTCACGCTAAACAACTGTGACAATTAAACATCATTCATAAAGTTTATCTTACACTAATCAGAGCGTCGGTGTCCTGTTGCCAAGGCGATGTTGTCAGGTGTGTCTCAAGTAAAAGCTGAGTGCTTTTATCTATCAAATGTATGGATCACTAATGCATGTGAGGCAAATACAGTTTAAAACATCAGATTTCTTACTGATGAAATTTATGGCCAGAATGAAACACGTCTTAATTTTAGTGTGACAGTGTGTTTTATGAATCACTTCCTGACATGTAAATAAGGAAATACTATGGTAACACCTCTTTCAAACGCTAAAAGATGCTAACAGATGTTTATGAATGAGGAAATGGTTGTGTGATGATATTTCCTCTTACTGAAACGTTAAATCTGTTGCTGCTTTTTTTTTTAATGAATTCCGCTCACTGTCTTTAATAACTCTATAACACTGTTTTGTGTTCTAATGGCCAACAGAATAGCGACAGACTTTTAATGTTGACAAGTCATTACAAACATATAAGTGACATCATAAACATTATTAAAGATGCGATGAACACAGTAAATTATCAAGAAGAACTTAGTGAACCTTTTTGGAATTATCTGGATTTCCACATTAATTACTCATCAAATGCAGAGTGTGTGTGTGTGTTAATTCATGAAGCCGCCGCAGCAAAGCTTTAAAATACAAAACTATTCACTTATTCATTGTTATTCATAAGTTTGGGGTCAACCATTCGTTACATTTGATCTGAGACTCAGCAGCAAATACATCATGCTGCTCCTCATCCTCATGAGGACTAATTACCTCCTCATGTGACTCATGGGATTCTCCCTCTGCGTATATGATGTGGGGAGAGTCATAGCAGAGGGCAATGCAAACCCGTCCATTTTAAGCCATGTTCCTGTTTCCTGTACTAACATCTTTAAGGCAAATGTGAAAAGTCACCTTCTAAAAGAGAAACATCAGTGACACAAAACGACATTTACAGCACCTCCAGAAAGTATTCAGGCCCTTTCACTGTTTGCACATTTTATTTTTTTGTAGTTTTAATTTTAAATGGGTAAAATTGCCATTTTTGCCCATTAATCTACACTCAATAACCCAGAATGACAAAGTGAAAACACGCTGTTAGACATTTTTGCAAATTTATTAAAAATCAAAATGTGAAATCTTTCATTTCCATAAGTATTCAGACCTTAATTCAGGACTTTGTAGACCCCCTTTGGCAGCAGTTACAGCTGTGAGTCTTCTTGGTTCGTCTCTACAAGCTTTGACACCTGGATTTGGGCTGTTTATCCTGTTCTTCCTGCAGATCCTCTCAGGCTCCATCAGATTGGAAGCATCTGAACTCCATCTTCAGGTCTCTTCTCAGATGTTCTGTGGAGTTTAAGCCTGGGTTTTGGCCACTCAGGGACAGTCAGAGACTTGTCCTGAATCTGCTCCAGTGTTGTCTTGGCTGGATGCTTCAGGTCGTTGTCATACTGAAAGGTGAACCATCACCCCAGTCTGAGGTCGCTGACCTCTGGAGCAGGTTTTCTTCAAGGACCTCTCTGTTTTTGGCTGCATTCATCCTTCCTTCAGTTCTGACCTTGGTCAGGGAGGTGACCAAGAACTCAACAGCCACTCTAAGAGAGATTCTTAAGTTCTGTGAAGAGATGGAGAACCTGCTGGAAGGACGACTATCTCAGCAGCACTCCATCAGTCAGACCTTTATGGTAGTGTGGCTAGACGGAAACTCTTGAGTAAAAGGCCTGTGAACAGCATTTAAAGGACTCTGAGGGCATGAGGAAAAAGATTCTCTGGTCTGATGAGACAAAAATTNAGCATTTAAAGGACTCTGAGGGCATGAGGAAAAAGATTCTCTGGTCTGATGAGACAAAAATTGAACCCTATGGACAGAACTCCAAGTCTGCCCAAACACCATGTCTGGTGAACACCAGGCACTGCTCATCACCTGGCTAATACCATCCCTAAGGTGAAGCATGGCAGTGGCAGCATCATGCTATGGGGTGTTTCTCAGCAGCAGGGACAGGGAGACTGACCACTGAGGGAAGGATGAATGCAGCCAGATACAGATAGGTCCTTAAAGAAAACCTGCTCCAGAGGTCAGCAACCTCAGACCGGGGCAATAGTTCACCTTTCAACACAACAACGACCTGAAGCATACAGCCAAGACAAAGCTGGAGGCTTCAGGACAAGTCTCTGACTGTCCCTGAGTGGTCCAGCCAAAGCCCAGACTTAAACCCCACAGAACATCTGAGGAGAGACCTGAAGATGGCAGTTCACAGATGCTTCCATCCAGTCTGATGGAGTTTGAGAGAATCTGCAGGAGAAATGGGATAAACTGCTCAGATCCAGGTGTCAAAGCTTGTAGAGACGAATCAAGAAGATTCACAGTTGTACCTGCTGCCAAAGGGGGGCTACAAAGTCCTGAATTAAGGTCTGAATACTTGTGGAAATGAAAGATTTCATTTTTTGATTTTTGCAAAAATTTCTAACATGTTTTCACTTTGTCATTATGGGTTATTTAGTGTAGACTGGCAAAAATGGCATTTTTTTCCATTTTAAATTACACCTACAATACAATAAAATGTGTAAAAAGTGAAGGTATGCAGCAGCATTAAGATACAGAGAGCTTCACACATATAAGCCTTGGTAAATAAAAGCAAAATGGGCTGTGAAAAGAATTCTTTATTGTTTATCCTCTCGATCTTTCATTCAAAATATTAACAAAAATATAACCTTTAATTACAGGAAAGGAAAAATAAATTCTTATCATGAAACACATAGTTTTCTCAGTGGGCCTGGTGGCGTCTGATTGTAGTTTTGGAGATTTTCTGACCCAAAAACCAACCTAACATCTGCAATTCTCCAGCTGTGATTCTTGGAGATTCTATGATCATCGTCGTCATCATCATCATCATCATCATCATCATCATCATCATCCCTGTGTGAAGTCAATATACACACACATCCTCTTTCAGATCCATTTAGGAAAAATATTTGTTTCATAATAAGAACTTCTTTTTTCCTATATTAAAACTTATTTTAATGAAAGGTTATATTTTTGTTAATATTTTGAATGAAAGATCAAGAGGATAAACAATAAAGATATTTTTATTTCACAGCCCATTTTGGTTTTATTACTAAGGCTGTTGATATTTGTGCAACCTCTCTATTACACTGTTAGAATGGATTGCAGCTTTTTTTTGTCAGAGGTGAGTAAATCTGACTCAACATGACACGTTTTTAGCTATGCAGAAAAAAAACACCTTTAAACTACCAAAGAAGTGCAATAACACGGTAACATGAGGTCTCACATACACACGGCTGTACGACAGAAGGCTGAAGGTCGCCGTACTGACCCGGCACGTCTGACTCACCACGTAACCTCAGCTTTGCAGAATGTCACACTGGAAGGTGGGGTGTNCCCGGCACGTCTGACTCACCACGTAACCTCAGCTTTGCAGAATGTCACACTGGAAGGTGGGGTGTAATGCCACCGTCATAGAGAGGGGTGTGTGTTTGTGTGTGTGTGTCTTTGTAATCTCGACATGATTAATCATATAAACTTGGATAAAGAAACACACTGTCACAGGAATTCTGTGTTCTTTGTGTGATCTCAATGGAGATAACGGAACACAGTTTCACCATCAATTCTCGGAGAGCAGACGCAGTAACAGATAGAAAAAAAAAGAGTGTGAGAGAAATTAAAACCCTCCCCACTTTCACACCTCACCATACCAGCCAATTGTTGCATGAAGCTGGGGCGGAGTCGGAGATTTACAAATTTTGTGGGACTCAGACGCCAGGATTTAATGGAAAGGAGGAAAGATGCTGCAGCCTGGATGACATGAGCTGGACAGCCTGCCTGACTGAACTGAACGCTCCTCCTCCTCTGGATTCTCGTCAGATTTCCAATTTATTTTCCCGCACACTTTTTGAATCTTAAATAAGCTCTACAGAAAACAAGGCTGCATCTTGCATGTGTGATATTCACACATTTCTGAGAGATTTTCTCAACAATTCATTGTTTTCACCATGTTTGACTTGAAATTTCCATCTATCGCCATCCTGTCGGCTTGAAATTTGAAAAAACCAGAGAACGCATAATTCGAAAATCATGGTGAAGTGCTAATGAGTGTAATTAATGTTGTTGAAGAAAACATGATTTATAGCCTTGTGCTAACCATGGATCTTATTTTGGAAATCTGATGAGGGAACACATTGCTGCCTCAATTTTGGATTTTAGGATGACAAACTTTGACATGAAGACAATTTGAGTACAAGATGCAGATCAGGAGAAAAGCAGCAGGATTTGCTGCTGACATGATGATTAACACTTAATAAAGCTGTTCCATGATCACTCCAAAACAGTCCTACAGAAATCTGTCATTTGCTGAAACTGCATGTCCATTCTGTGCCGTCGTGGAGGCTCAGAGAGGAAGATGCAGAAAAGAAAGCAGTGAGGGGAAAAGAGAGACAATCAGAGAGAAGACCTGGAGGGGCGTAAAAGAGAACGCGTCCCTGAGGCCTGGAAGGTACTGGAACCCTGAAAGCTGTGCATCCGCTTCAGTGCATGAGGCTGCGGGCGCTGCAGGCTGCAGCCTGCGCCCGTTGCACCGCCGCCGCACTCTTCTCTCTCTTCTGCAGCTTGTGGTTTTCAAAAAAGCCCTCATTTCGCGGAACACCGTGAGCCCCGTCCGGGAACGTCAAGAGCCCTGGATGCATGGACACAGACACAGAAGAGGGACGCTGTGAACGATCCCACAGAGACGACACAGATGCCATGATGGTCAAGTTGTGCTGCTGGATTTACCGTGTCCCTCAACACGCCCGTCTTTAAACTCGCCTTCAAACTTCATGCCATCGTATCGACTGAAGACGCCCGTACCTTGGAACTTTCCTTGTGAAAATTCCCCCTCGTACCTGTCAGAGAAAAGAGCAAATAAAAGCATAGTGCCATTTGCAATTAGATTAAAGGACCATACTGGTGAGTTTTCATGTTTACACCAAATAAATACCAGCCTGTCTCATTAATATATCTCTTTAATATTTTTTCATTTCGTAATGCCTATGTGGGTTTTATATAGCATATATTCATTCATTCATTTATACAGACCGTTATGTTACTGACAATTTCCAAAAGATAAAACTGTATTTTGTTTCAAAATAAAATATTCAGATGATACACCCACATATGATTCAGTGTTTTGCCTGTTAACATGAATGTCCAAATGTATGGCACGGTTATTAAATTCTTGGTAAAAGCCATCTTCTCCTGGGACTGTATTCCCAGACGGAGACAAACATTTTCTTCCGTGGAGCTCCATGTTGACCCAAATAAACAAATCAATCAATAAATAATAAAGCCAAAAACTTAATAGATGTCGTGTTTGCTGTAATGGATTATTCATCTCAGGCATGTTTAAAGTCTTTACACGTTGATTTTAAAGGGCCATACCACCCATTTTGCATGTTTGAGACTAACGTAGGCAATTCTCGTACATGTTACTCACATGTTACTGACAATCATTTCCCAAAGCATAAAACCGTATTTCAGCTTTCCTGATATTTTGCAAAATCTCTTAATCTTTCAAAATCAAATATTCAAGCGATACACCCACCTTAAAAATCCATGTTTCTCCTGCTAATAGTTACACAGCCTTATGAAGTCACAGTCCTTTAAATTTTTCCATAAACGCAGGTCTTTTTTTGGGACTATATTCCCCGGTGGAGGCATACATTCACTCCACGCTTTTTATTGCACTTAAACACTAAAATTATGAAATGTTGAAAAAATCTGAATGTACGAGTTGTATATTCAGATTCTTGGGAATCTATCCCAAGAATGTTTCAACAAGTTGATTTTAACACTGTACCAGAATGAACTGAAACCAATGGAGGTCTGGAAGGTAGGAAAAACATTTTTAATTCCCCATTCCAGTAGTATGCTTTGAAAAATGATTGTCAGTAACATTCCATGTATGAAAATTGAATATATTAGGCTCAAACATGCAAAATGGGTGGTATNTGTCAGTAACATTCCATGTATGAAAATTGAATATATTAGGCTCAAACATGCAAAATGGGTGGTATGGACCTTTAATAATGTGCTGGAATGAACTGAAACCCATGGCAGTCTGGAAGGTAGGAAAAACAATTTTGAAAATTTGCCGCTAGCATATATATTGAGCTCAAACATGCAAAGTCAACGGATTTGTCCTTTAAGAAAAAATTGTCTGTCTTTCTCTGTCACACACACCGGGATCCGTCCATAAAGTAAAGTACTCCTGAGCCATGGAAGAGTCCCTTCTCAAACTGGCCCTTGTAGCAGGTTCCATCCTGAAACTTGAGCTGGCCGACGCCGTGCCTCCGACCTGGAAAGACACAAACCACCAGAATGTTAAAGGCTGAAACGTCCAAAAGGCCAGCAAACGCAACAAATCCTTCACGTCAACATCACGCCTCGTCTAACCAATCAGACTTCATCGTTTAGTCTGCTTTTAGTTTGAAGTAACTCAGTACACTCACTGAGGAATGATACTTAAAGGATCATACCTGTGGTTTTGCATGTACGATCCCAATAAATACTACCTGCATGCACGTTCCGTTACAACCATTTTCCAAAACATGAAATTGTATTTTAGGTTTTGTTATTTTTTCAAATCCCCTAATCTTTCATAATCAAATGGCTAGGTGATACAAACACCTTAAAATTCAATGTTTAGAATGACACGCGTGACTGAATGTACAGTAAATGGAATATATTTCCTGGAGAATTTTCAAATCATCCCAAGCTTTCATCTGCATTAAAATGCAAAACCTTTAATGCTCAAAAATCTTTAAATCCGGAGATACAAGGTTTTAACAGTTAGACAGTCAACTCTTTTTCAAAATGAGTAATTTTTCTTGTGATACTTAAGGATATTTTTAGTTGTTTACATTTGCCTAAATAGAATTTTAATTGGAGTATTTTTTCATTGGTTTCAGTTCATTCCAGTCTATTTAAATCAACTTGTAGAGACTTGAAACGTCTCTCAGAGCAAACAAAGTTATATTAAAGGACCATTTCGCATGTTTGAGCCTAATATATTCAATTTTCATACATGTTACGTTACTGACAATCATTTCCCAAAGGATAAAGCCGTATTCCAGCTTTCCTGATATTTTTCAAAATCTCTTAATCTTTCAAAATCAAATATTCAAGTGATACACCCACCTTAAAAATCCATGTTTCTCCTGCTAATAGTTATGCAGACTTATGAAGTCATGGTCCTTTAAATTTTTCCATAAATGCACGTCTTCTTTTGGGACTATATTCCTTGGTGGAGGCATACATTCACTCCACACTTTTTATTGAGCTTAAAAGCTAAAATTATGTAACTTCTAAAAAAAACCTGAATACACATCTTGTTGGTGATGATGGATTACCTATCCCAAGAATGTTTCAAGCATTAACAAGTTGATTTTAATAGTGTTTCAGAATGAACTGAAACCAATAGTGGTCTGGAAGGTAGGAAAAACATTTTTAATTCACCGTTCCAGTAGTATGCTTTGGGAAATGATTGTTAGTAATGTTACGTGTATGAAAACTGAATATATTAGGCTCAAACATGCAAAATAGGTGGTATGGCCCTTTAAATTGTTTTGTTGAAGTAACTTGATTTTACTGGTCCAGCTGCAAGGAAGTAGATGTAAGTGTCCGCCAGGGAATATATTTCCAGGCAAGATGGGTTTTACCAAAAAATAATGACCGTACCTTCTGTAATCGTAAATGTTAGCAGGCGAAACAATGAATTTTAAGGTTTAACACCTCAACATTTGATTTTAAAAATTAGGGGATTTGATAAAATCAAAAAGTAAAATACAATTTTATGTTTTAGAAAATGGTTGGCAGTAATGTAACATGTATGTGGGTAGGATTTATTGGGCTCAAACATCAAAAAATATCCATTGGTATGGCCCATTAAGTAAAGGTTTTCAGTACTTATAATTGATATAATAAAGTACGAGCTGATCAGATGATTCATGAGGGTGGACGGCCTGAAATTTAAACTTGCTGTGCAGCTCAGGGGTCTGTTCACTTTGCTGTGAAGCCACGACAGGCTATGTCACGTGTCAGTGTGCGTGGTTGGATTTAAGACACACATACACACACACCACAACATAAAGACTGACTGCAGAGTTGGGAGTTCCATCTGGCTGCTGTGTGACAGGAATTACGGCGCTCTAATCCATCAGGTTTTAGCAGGATTTCTCCTTTAGGATCCAGCAGTCAGAGAGAAACCTGCATTTCTCTCTTTAACCTCGTCAGAATTCATACACGATGCTGCTGCAACAGACTCATAACCTCAAATCCTGCAAGATGGATCTGAGAACGTAAATATGAAGCTGAAAGTAAAGTACAAAAATAAAACAAATCTCTGGTGTGCAAAGTCTAATCCTGAAAATCTAACGACGTGAGAGCTGAAAAATCATGAGCTGCAAGGCTAATTGGGATTTGGCTAAATAGCTTGAGCTTGTATGTCTATGACCTCAGTGTGTGTGTGTGTGTGTGTGTGTGTGTGTGACCATACCGGCCATTTTGCATGTTTGAGCCTAATATATTCAATTTTCATACATGTTACATGTTATGTTACTGACAATAATTTCCCAAAGGATAAAACCGTATTTCAGCTTTCCTGATATTTTACAAAATCTCTTAATCTTTCAAAATGAAATATTCAAGTGATACACCCACCTTAAAAATCCATGTTTCTCCTGCTAATAGTTACACAGCCTTATGAAGTCACGGTCCTTTAAATTTTTCCATAAACACAGGTCTTCTTTTGGGACTATATTCCCTGGTGGAGGCATACATTCACTCCACGCTTTTTATTGAGCTTAAACACTAAAATTACATAACTTCTAAAAAAACCTGAATACACGTCTTGTTGGTGATGATGGATTACCTATCCCAAGAACGTTTACAGTATCAACAAGTTGATTTTAATAGCAGAATGAACTGAAACCAATGGAGGTCTGGAAGGTAGGAAAAACATTTTTAATTCACCGTTCCAGTAGTATGCTTTGGGAAATGATTGTCAGTAAAGTAACATGTATGAAAATTTAATATATTAGGTTCAAACATGCAAAATGGTGGTATGGTCGTTTAAAGGTGAATACTCACAGATGCAGTACAATAGTACAGCAACAGTTTCTGTACTTTGTATATTACTATGCAGCGTATTGCCACCATGACAAAAAAAATCTCCGTTTTTTTGTTGTAATGATATTTAACAAGACACTTTTACCTTATGACATATTTTCCTCATCATTACTAAATACCAAATTATTCAGTTTTAAGAAAAACTTTTCTTGTGATAATATACCAGCCTATGTTGTTTTAACAAGAAAAGTTCTCGTTAATAAACAAAGCCAACGTATGTCATTAAAAGAGATATGTTTTGTGTTATAATGACATACCAAATTATCTCATAGAATAAAATTACATGTTGTTATAAGGAGGAAAATACCAAATCCAGAAAGAAAAGCCTGGAAAAAAAGAAAAAGAAAGAAAAAAAAACTACATCAGAGAAATTCATAATGACTCCTTTGTATATCTGATGAAGTTTTATTTCATGCTGGGAATGAAACACAACACAAAACTGCTATGATTGAACTCAATAGATGGAAATGGCTTAAAGGGCCATACCGGCAATTTTGCATGTTTAAACCCAATAAATACTACTCACGTTACATTACTGACATTTTCCAAAACATAAAAGCAAATTTTAAATTTCCTGTTAATTTGCCAAACCTATTAATCTTTCAAAATCAAATGTTCAGGTGATAATCCACCTTAAAATTCAATGTTTCACCCATAAACATGTCCAAATATAGAAAGGACAGTCATTTTTAATTTCTCTGTAAAAGCCATCTTCTCCTAGGACTATATTTCCTGGCGGAGACATACATCATCTTCCATCCAGCTCCATGTTGGATCAGTTAAATAAAGTTACTTCGATAAAAAAAAATAATATATGTTGTGTTTGTTGTGATAAATTATTTATCTCAGCACATTTCATGTCTCTACTAGTTGATTTTTATGTCATACTGGAATGAACCAAAACCAATGGCAGTCTGGAAGGTAGGAACAACAATTCTAATATTTATGTCTCCAGTAGCATGTTTTGGGAAATGGTTGCCAGTTATGCAACATGTATGCAGGTTGTATATATTCAGATAAAATTGCCAGTATTGTCCTTTAATAATCAAAAAGCTCATGAGGCAGGCAGAATTGAAGTAAACGTGTGTGTAATGTGTCTTGCCTTCTTTCCATTCACCGTGGTACTCTTCTCCACTGGCATAAGTGAAGGATCCTCTGGTCAGAGTCATGTTGCCCCTGTTTTCATCATCACACACACACAAACACAGAGTTTTATTCAGTGATGTTGAGGACATCAACCAGAACAGCAGAACGTGCGATAAAGCATCTTCCCTATCAAACGTTTGAAATTCATATGAATACACCAGTTCAAAGGTGCTGCTCTGTAGATGACCATGACCTTTGACCTCATTGTTGATGGGATGTGTACAGACGGATCAATAACTCATTCACAATCAATATTACTGTTAGTAGTAATAGTATTGTAGTATTATTCGTAGTACTTCCTTATAACCCTGGCAAAATTATTTGGATGTTGTCACAGTTTCCAGCATCCATGGAGCAGCAAGAGAAACTGTTTCTTAAAGGACCAAACTGGTGATTTTGCATGTTTGAGCCTAATAAATAACCTTACTGCCAATCATTTCCCAAAATATACTGCTGGAGCAGTAAATATTAGGATTGTTTTTCCTACCTTCCAGACCACCATTGGTTTCATTCATTTTGGAATGAACTGAAACCAATGGCACAAAGAAGCATTCTGAAAATGCTTCTTGTTATCAGTTCTTCACTACAGCAGTTGAATGCACCACTAGGAAGCATTTTCAGTTAATTCAGTGCTTTAATTGCACTTAAATGCTAAAATTACATAGCTTCTAAAGAAACCTGAATACACGTCTTGTTGGTGATGATGGATTACCTATCCCAAGAATGTTTCAAGTATCAACAAGTTGATTTTAATAGCAGAATGAACTGAAACCAATGGAGGTCTGGAAGGTAGGAAAAACAGTTTTAATTCACTTTTCCAGTAGTATGCTTTAAGTAATGATTGTCAGTAATGTTACATATGTGAAAATTGAATATATTAGGCTCAAACATGCAAAATGGCCGGAATGGTCCTTTCAAATGACCATACCTTCTATAATCGTGCATACGTGTGAGCAGGTGAAACACTGAATTTAAAGATGTGTGTATCACCTGAACATTTAATTTGAAAGAGTAGGGGATTTGGCAAAATTAAGGAAAACTAAAATACAGGTTTTTTGTTTTGGTTTGTTTTGTTTTTATGGAAATTGGTTGGGAGTTGGCAGCTAATATTATTGGATTCAAACATGCAAAATCACCAGTTTGGTCCTTTAAGCACATAGCAATGCATATTTGTGCATGTACATGATTATATCCAGCATAGTAATAATGATGTTACAGTCATAAAAGTACCTAGTCTTGTTTTGTTAACAGCATTATTACATTCAGTGAGAAAATAAAGCTTTAAATTAACAGCATTTTCTTCCTTTTCAGCATCAAACATGATCAAAACTGAATAAAAATTCGAAATGACTACAGAGCTGAGGCAGGTTCAGGCTTGTTACTGTTGGTATTGATAATGAAAATGGAAATGAGTGAGAGAAAAGTTGTGTTTTGTGGCCTGACTGTCAGACCTGCAGCATTCTGATCCATACACACAGAAACATCTGCTTTAACCGGAAACACCAGGAAACGGTGCTAACAAAAGCCTTCTGTTACTAAGCATTTATAACGGCTGTGTTGTAACGTTCAGCGTCCTGTATGTTAGTGAGTTAGGGTGTAACTGTAGCCCTCAAAGAAATAATTGATGAGCTCACGGCGGTTTTGTGTCAGAAGCATCCGCCATGTGATCGCCGCTTCTTCACCAACGTGTCATCAATGTGAAAATCAGCCGCGACTTCAACAATAAAGCACAAATAACGACACGCAAAAAGGCGATAACAGCTCATAATGTCACGGTTTACCTGTGCGCTCCGTGCGCCGTCTGTGGAGCGCGGAAACTACCTACCGGGAGCGTCAAAATAAGAAAACACCGGCTGACTAACGTATGCTGCGTTCACTTACTCCTCGTAAACGCGACAAACTCATATAAAGAGAGGCGATAATAATTTGGTTAGAAATGATAAGAACTAAAAGGTGTTCTGGAGTCTCTTGATTCATTTATGATGATTAATATTATCATTTATTTAGTTTTTTTTTTCTCTCAGTTTTGCTTATTTAAACATTCAGAATTGACCATAGCTGAGGATAGGAACGTAGAGTGATTGGTAAATTGTGAGTCTCGCCTTCTGGCTCAGCTCCCTCTTCACCATGACGGTCCGGTGCAGCGTCCGTAGGACCTCGGACGCCGCACCAATCCNCTCAGCTCCCTCTTCACCATGACGGTCCGGTGCAGCGTCCGTAGGACCTCGGACGCCGCACCAATCCGTCTATCAATCTGACGCTCCATCCTACCCTCACTGTGAACAAGACCCCGAGATACTTAAACTCCTCCGTCTGGGGTAGTGACTCCCCTCTAACCTGGAGGGAACAGTCCACCTCTTTCCTACAGAGCACCATGGTCTCAGACTTGGAGGTGCTGATTCTCATCCCAGTCGCTTCACACTCCGCCTCAAACCTGCTCAGTGCGCGTCGAAGGTCACTGTCTGATAAAACCAGCAGAACCACATCATCTGCAAAAAGCAGAGATGCAGATGCAGAGATTACATCTCCCGGCTGGCCTGGGAACGCCTCGGAGTCCCCCAGGAGGAGTTAAAGGGCCTGGCCGGGGACAGGGAAGTGTGGGCCGGTCTGCTTAGTCTGCTGCCACCAAGACCCGGACCCGGATGAGCGAAGGATAATGGATGGATGGAACATTCAGAGTGGACATAAACATGAGCAAATATTTCAAGGACCATACCAGCCACTTTGCATGTTTGAGCCTAATATATTCAGTTTTCATACATGTTACTTACTGACAATCATTTCCCAAAGGATAAAACTGTATTTCAGCTTTCCTGGTATTTTTCAAAATCTCTTAATCTTTCAAAATCAAATATTAAGCGATACACCCACCTTAAAAATCCATGTTTCGTCTAATAGTTACACAAAATTATGAAGTCACGGTTGTTTAAATTTTTCTGTAAACGAGGTCTTCTTTTGGGACTATATTCCCCGGTGGAGACATACATTCACTCCACGCTTCTTATTGCACTTAAACGCAACGAAACTCTGAAAAAATCTGAATGTCGTATTCACAATAATGGATTACCTATCCCAAGAACGTTTACAGTATCAACAAGTTGATTTTAATAGCATACCAGAATGAACTCTAACCAATGGAGGTCTGGAAGGTAGGAAAAATATTTTTAATTCACCATTCCAGCAGTATGCTTTGAGAAATGATTGTCAATAACCTTACATGTATGAAAATTGAATATATTAAGTTCAAACATGCAAAATGGCCGGTATGGTCCTTTAAAGATTGAGCGTACAGTCAGGTGAAAATAAGTGGAAAAGAATAACAATAAAACACTGAAATAATATATTAATTCTGAAATCTCTTCATAGAACCCATCATGTTGATTCTATAAGTGAAAATATCTCTGATCCATAAAGAAGAAGATGGAGAAGATGATTTATATCAAAGTAAGATTGGACATCACACCAGTAAGTTTAAAAAAATACTGCAAAATCAACTTTATGTGTCAGTAATAATGTAAGATTGATTATATTAATAATATGCTGTCTGATGTAATGACATTGATGTCAAAATCTGAAGATATTTCTATGCCTGAAACCTAAATGCTTAAAACACAAATGGCTAAAAAAAAAAAAAAAAAAAAAAAAAAATAGGCACACAGGCTAATACGTAGGTTATTATGCTTAATAACAGATCAAGTAGCATAATAGCTGACATGCCGGCTTTTATTGGCTTCATCGCATAATGTCTTTGCTCAGCAGCTTGGGTGTCACAGAATCCTTTCTCCGGTAAAGTCCCGTTTACCTTTTTAGTATCAGATTCTTTCTCCGACAGGACTTGAATGCAGCATTACTCCAGCATCACTGCAGGCTGCAGCTCTGTTTCATTGCATGGCTGCTGGCTCTCACTGAAAACTTTCTCTGATTGGTCCGTTGTGTTACAGCAGAGACAGCAGCAGATTGTAAAAGAGGAATAAAGGAAGTGCTGGAGGAATTTTCTGAAGCGCTTGAATCAATCAGCATTACAGCAGAGAGGACACGCCGATCAAAACTAACTGACTTCAGGTAAGACACAGGCTAATAAGACAGCCTCAGCATAAAATGTTCCACATTCTGGCCTAGTACACAAGAGGTAGACCAGTGGTTCTCAAACTGTGGTACATGCACCACTGGGTTACATTACCATCAACCGTTCTATGTTGTGTGAGCAACTTTTCATGCTCATACTATAAAATGCTGCATTCAGTTTCAGTCCAGCACACGTGCAGGCATGAGGCCGTTCTGTGATTTTTTTCTTAGAGTTTGGTGACTTATAAAATAAAAAAAACTTTAAAAAAAATTAGATATGCTTTGAATAATCAAGTATAACACTTATGGTTATTAAATTACAATGGAATATATATATTAAGCAGAATATTTATCAAGCTCCACATAAAACCTGCATAGCAACACTTTTTGTCACTTTTAATCCCATTTAAAGGACCATACCACCCATTTTGTATGTTTTAGCCTAATATATTCATTTTTCATGTGAGTAACTTTACTGACACCCATTTCCCAAACCTACTACTCGGTGAGTTAAAAATGTTTTTCCTACCTTCCAGACCTCCATTGGTTTCAGTTCATTCTGTTATTAAAATCAACTTGTTGATACTTGAAACATTCTTGGGATAGGTAATCCATCATCATGAACAAGACGTGTATTCAGGGTTTTTTTCAAAGTTAGGTAATTTTAGCGTTTAAACAGAGTGAATGTATGCCTCCACCAGGGAATATAGTCCCAAAAGAAGACCTGCATTTATGGAAAAATTTAAAGGAATGTGACTTCATAAGGCTGTATAACTATTAGCAGGAGAAACATTGATTTTTAAGGTGGGTGTGTCACTTGAATACTTGATTTTGAAAGATTAAGAGATTTTGCAAAATATCAGGAAAGCTGAAATACGGTTTTATCATTTGGGAAATGATTGTCAGTAATGTAACATGTATGAAAATTGAATATATTAGGCTCAAACATGCAAAATGGGTGGTATGGTCCTTTAAAGTGTGACACTGGTTGAGGCATTCACAATTATTTCAGTGATTTGAAGTCAGAAAAGAGGAGTGACCCTAAAGTTCCCATCAGTTTGGTTTCTATTGCTGATCCTCCCATAACTGAAATAACAATGAGAATGAGAAAGAATCAAAATGAGAAAGAGTTTGATCGTTCTCATTTTGAGAACAGCAAACATTTGTCACACTGCAGCTGCAGCTCCATCCAGGTGGCTAATGCTTGCGCGACTATAGCTTCTCCCACGCCGACAGGAAGAGCTGAACCTGCAGCTGCTGTCTCCTGTGCTGCTGCTGCTCAGCCTTTCCAGTCAAACCACTTTGTTTTTGTAGCCGTGTTTTGGCAATGAACACATTTTAAGATAATTCAAAGCAGTTGATTTCATGGTGGAAATGGTTGAGGCAGAATAGGGACTGAGGCCAACCTGAGCTCTTTTCAGCTTCCAAGCCAACACGAATATGGCATCACTGCAGCTACAGCTCAGTGCATTTGCATGATCACACTCCAATTTTTGTCCGTACTGCAGTTAAGACAAACTCATATGGATGGAATTAAAGGACCATACCAGCTATTTTGCATGTTTAAGCCTAATATATTCAATTATCTTACACGTGACGTTACTGACAATCATTTCAAAGCATACTACTGGAACAGTGAATTAAAAATGTTTTTCCTACCTTCCAGACCTCCATTGGTTTCATTTCATTCTGGTACACTATTAAAATCAACTTGTTGATACTTGAAAAGTACTTGGGATAGGTAATCCATCATCGCTGACAAGATGTGTATTCATGTTTGCGCAATAAGAAGTGCAGAGTGAATGTATGTCTCCACTGGGGAATATAGTCCCAAAAGAAGACCTGCGTTTATGGAAAAATTTAAATGGCTGTGACTTCATAAGGCTGCATAACTGTTAGCAGGAGAAACATCGATTTTTAGGTGTATTGCTTGAATATTTGATTTTGAAAGATTAAGAGATTTTGCAAAATATCAGGAAAACTGAAATACGGTTTTATGCTTTGGGAAATGATGATCAGTAACCTAACATGTATGAAAATTGAATATATTAGGCTCAATCATGCAAAAAATGGTGGTATGGCCCTTTATTATGACTGTTGTCTGCTTAATATAGACGACTCATTGCTAAACTTGTTCACCAGAGTACACCAGAAGTGAGGAAATACTTACACAAATTGAAAACTGATGTAACATACTTGAGTAAATCAACCTACAATGCATAACACGGATCTGTTATTTGGCAGTACACAATATTGCTTTATGATGCTTTCAACCTGAAAAATAAAGTGCTTAAATAAGGTTTGAAAAATTTTTGGCTACTCAGATTAGAATCTAAGTTTTAACATGCCTGTAAATGTACTGAGTGAGGATACTGGGTGACCTCACCAAACCTGAAATGTTCTGCACAGTCCATGAAACTGGAGTTTTTAAATCAAACTTGCATCCACAAACATGAGGACTTTTAATTGAGGTGGAATACCTCTGCGTCTGTTTCTGTCAGACTTCTCTGTCATCTCACTAAAAGTGGACTCATGTCATGTTTAGGAGTGATATGCTGATCTCATTATCTATATTACATGTTATTACTCCACATCCATAACTTTGTGTTCATTATTATTTTTATTCAGTTTTTCTTCGTTTCTTTTCGTCCTATAGGCGTAACCACAATTGCTGTGATCAATGTTAATACCTAAAGGACCATACTGGTAATTTTGCATATTTGAGCCCAGTAAACACTACCTGCATACATATTTTAATTTTCATGTTATTTGGCCAAATCCCCTAATCTTTCAAAAACGTAAAATTCAATGTTTCACCTGCTAGCACTTACATGATTACAGATCAGTTTAATTTCTTGGTAAGGGCAGTCTTCTGCTGGGACTATATTTCCTGGCGGATACACTTTCTTCTGTGTAGCTGTGTTGAATCAGTGAAATTAAGTTACTTCTACAAAAAATTTAATAGACATTTTGTTCTCTTTGATGGATTACTGATCTCAAGCACATTTCAGGTCTCTAAAAGTTGATTTTTATAGTGTGCTGGAATGAACTGAAACCAATGACAGCCTGGAATTAGGAAAAAACAATATTTACCGCTCCAGTAGTATGTTTTGGAAAATGGTTGGCAGTAAGGTAACATGTATGCAGGTTGTATTTATTTATGGGCTCAAACATGCTAAATCCACGGTACGGTCCTTTAAAAAACACACCAAAAGTTTGACCTTTAATTTACCTCTGCAGGAATACGTTCTTTCCGGCCACTGTGATTAATTTCTTCGTTTATCTTAATTACTGTTTCACTTATTTACTAAAATACTCACTTGGTTATCGTGAATATTTTAATTTTAGTTTATGTTATTATTAGTTTTTGGTTGTTGTGAATGAGTGAACCTAGTGCGCATTTCCTCTACGGAGGTGCGCGCGTTCACGTTACAGACAGAGCGCTTCCTCTTCCCAAACGTGAACGCGCCCAGGGAAGGTCGGTAGAAAATGGCGAGTCTGTGCAAAAGGCAGCAATGCACAATCGAGAGGCGCGGCTTTCGGCAGGAACTTGACTCGTGGCGACACAAACTCATTCACTGTGTAGGTAAGGATAATTCCAATTCCACAATGGATAAGTATATGGGTTGAATTTCGCCTCCGTTCGGACGTTATCGGTGTAAATAACCATCTATACAGGACTCACTCGGGGCATCTCCGAGCGACTTTTTTTGTCCGCAACTGTTTCCTTCTCACGGCAGCCAGCCTGAGCCAACGCACGGTTTGTTAAAGCTTACAGTTTGCTAAAATGTGGCACAACTTCTTGGGCGTTCGTATTTGCTGGTAAAACAAATCAGGAACTAGTGGCTTTCGTTGTTTACTGGCGTAGTTTGTTTAAAGGGCACCATGCTTGTTTTAAAGGGAGTGTCACACAGGAATCAGGCTTTGCGTCGGCCAAACTGCGGACCCTGTTTGCTAAAATGCGCGTTCCCGTGTGATGATACTGTATTTTGGATGGGGGAGGGGGCTGTATGTTTTCAGTTAACATTTACTTGCTTTTCTCAAGTTACCTCCTGTGGGCGCGCATTACTGCAATGAGGAAGTCAGAGTGGTCAGGGCCCCACGGGGGGAGTTTCCGTTTGTCGATACTAAAGCTACTTCCGTTGTGTGTAGTATCTAACTGGCCCCCTTTAAAGCGTTTACAACGTCTACAGAAGCTGCAGATTTGTTGTCTGCTGGCTTTATGTGTTGTGTAGTCTCTCTCTGTGTGTGTGTGTGTGTGAGAGATCATGTTATACCATCAAGGCATTTTGGAGAAAAATGCTGTGAATGATTTAAAGGACCATACCAGTGATTTTGCATGTCATAGCCCTGCAAATACTTCCCGCATACGTGTTACATTACTGCCAACCATTTTCCAAAATATAAAACAGTATTTTGCAGTATTTTGGATTTGCTGGTATTTTACCAAATCCCCTAATCTTTTAAAATCAAATGTTCAGGTCATACACTCATCTTAATATTCAATGTTCCACCTGCTAACCCGTACATCCAAATGTAGACGGTACAGTTTTAATTTCTCAATAAAAGCTGTCTTCTCCTGGGACTATTTTTCCTGGAGGAGACGTGCAGTTTCTTCCGGGCAGCTCCGGGTTTGACTAGTTAAATTAAGTAACATTGACAAAGAATAAGAATGACAGTAGGTTTGCTGTTTGCTGATGGATTATTTTTCTCAAGCATGTTTTAAGTCTTTACAAGTTGACTTTTACAACATACTGGAATGAACTGAAACTAGTAGCAGTCTGAATGGTTGGAAAAGTGATTCTGAAATGTACCGCTTCAGCAGCATGTTTTGGAAAATGGTTGGCAGTAATATAACGTGTAGAGAAAGGGGGAATTTGTGCTGTACTTATGGAGCTCAAGCATGCAAAATCACCGGTGTGCTCCTTTAACAACATCTCAAAACTTTGGTCGGAGGTATGTGGTAGAGAAAATGGTGATGTAGCTTTCCTTGTCTTCTATGAATTAAAAGCCAATATTATAGCCAGAAAAATAGAAACAGTTGTTCATTTTAATATAGTCCAATGCAACAGTCTTATAATAAATACAAACTTTATTAAATATAATATATAATATTTTTTTGTTGTTGACTGGGTTTCAGCGAAGGTTTCAGCTCCACGCTTATTTTCTAGGCTGGAATCTGTGCTGTTGGTTTACTGAACTGAATTAACCATGTTTCTAATACACAAAATATACAAAACATGGAATGCACTATATTTTAAATATAGTGCATTCCGTTAATACTACTTGTATGACTTGCAACACAAAGTACAGCCTCAAAGTGTATCATGAAATTGATCGACACACAAACAGCTGAAATAGCCTCTGAACAATAACTGAATATTATATGTAAAGTAGTATTTTAATGCAGGAGACTGTTGTATTGCACTAAACCACGTGTTTGTATTTTTTCTGGACACTGAGTGTGTCCTGTGATATGGTGTCTAGTGCACATAACATTAGTGAAATTACACTGTAAACCATTTAAAATAGAATTAAAATAGAAACCAGACTTGTTAAAATATGTTGAGAAATGCTCGAGATTAATAAGAACAAAACAACATCAACAACATTTTCTTTAAAGGACCATACCATCGATTGTGCATGTTTGAGCCGAATATATATAATATATTGAATTTTCATACATATGTTACTGACAATCATTTCCCAAAGGATAAAACTGTATTTCAGCTTTCCTGATATTTTACAAAATCTCTTAATCTTTCAAAATCAAATATTCAAGTGATACACCCACCTTAAAAATCCATGTTTCTCCTGCTAATAGTTACACAGCCTTATGAAGTCACGGTCCTTTAAATTTTTCCATAAACGCAGGTCTTCTTTTGGGACTATATTCCCTGGTGGAGGCATACATTCATTCATTCTGCACTTTTTATTGCACTTTAACGTTAAAATTAAGAAACTTCTAAAAAAAAACCAAACAAACCTGGATACACATCTTGTTGGTGATGATGGATTACCTATCCCAAGAACGTTTCAAGTATCAACAAGTTGATTTTATAGCGTACCAGAATGAACTGAAACCAATGGAGGTCTGGAAGGTAGGAAAAACATTTTTAATTCACCGTTCCAGTAGTATGCTTTGGGAAATGACTGACTGTAATGTTACATGAATGAAAACTGAATATATATTAGACTCAAACATGCAAAATGGGTGGTATGGTCCTTTAATATTACGTGCTTACTGTCCCATCTGTAGCTTATACTTACACTGTGTGGATGTAACTAAAATCTATAAAAACTAAAAACTATAATCCTTTCACTTCCTGTTTGTCTATGATCGCTCCTGTTAACGGCCTACATATGTATGAAATGTTTAGTTTGTATATTTTGGATGTATGTGGTGGATGTATGTCATTACTCTGATATGCTTTAGGTGCTGCTAATCGTAAAGGAAACTGTTTTTTTTGCTTTATACTTTGACTCTGGCTGTTCCATGAAACTCGCTCCTTAATGTTACATATTCTGCTGGGTTTTTTTTTGTTTTTTTTTTTTTAATTTTAATTTGTAGTAGAATTAATTTTCTCCCCCGCTGTCTTTTGGCTCGTTGGCTCACAGCAATGTTATTACTGTCTCTTGTATTCAACAGGAAGGTTTGAAGAAGGAGGAGAGGCCAAACCTGGCCATCCTCCTTCTATGTAACTCATTAAAGGACCATACCGGTAATTTTGCACCTTCTAAGCCCAATGGTACGTGGTATGTTACTGACAAATTTACAAAACATAAAACCATATTTTAGTTTTCCTGTTATTTTGCCAAATCCCCTAATCTTTCAAATTCAAGTTTTAGGGTGATACATCCACCTTAAAATGTAATGTTTCACCTGCTAACATGTAAGTCCAAATGTAGAAAGGACAGTCATTTTTGATTTTTCAGTAAGAGGTGTCTTCTCCTGGGACTTTATTCCTTGGCTGAAACACACATTGACTTCCATCCAGCTCCATGTTGGACCAGATAAATAAAGTTACTTCGACAAAACTTATTGGACATTTTGCTGTGATGGATTATTTATCTCAAGCATGTTTCACGTCTCTACAAGTTGATTTTTATAGCATACTGAAATGAACTGAAACCAATGACAGTCTGGAAGGTAGGAAAAACAATTTTAATATTTACCGCTCCAGTAGTATGTTTTGGGAAATGGTTGTCAGTAATGTAACGTGTATGTAGGTTATGCACCGATCAGCCACAACATTAAAACCAGCTGCCTAATACCGTGTAGGTCTCCTCTTGCTGCTAAAACAGCTCTGACATGGAGTCATGGACTCCTCAGACCTCTGAAGGTGTCCTGTGTATCTGGTACCAAGACGTTAGCAGCAGATCCTTTAAGTCCTGGAAGTTGTGAGGTGGGGCCTCCATGGATCGGACTTGTTTTTCCAGCACATCCCACAGATGCTGGATTGGATTGAGATCTGGACTGAGATTTGGAGGTCGAGTCAACACCTTCAACTTTGTCATGTTCCTCAAACCGTTCCTGAGCAATGTTAGCAGTGTGGCAGGACATGTTATCCGCTAAAAGAGGCCATGACATCAGGGAATACCGCTGCATGAAGGCTGGACTTGGTCTGCAGCATGTTTAGGTGCTACGTGTCAAAGTAACATCACATGAATCAGGACCCAAGGTTTCCCAGCAGAACATCATCAGATCGTCACCCTGCCTCTGCTGGCTCGCCTTCTTCCCATAGTGCACCTGGTGCATCTCTTCCCCAGTTAAACCACGCACACACACCTGGCCGTCCACATGATATCAAAGAAAACCTGATTCATCAGACCAGGA
>VXCM01005395.1:3057-22823 GCA_014773175.1 Lucifuga dentata
TGGTGATGATGGATTACCTATCCCAAGAACGTTTACAGTATCAACAAGTTGATTTTAATAACAGAATGAACTGAAACCAATGGAGGTCTGGAAGGTAGGAAAAACATTTTTAATTCATCATTCTAGCTTTGGGAAATGATTGTCAGTAACGTAACATGTATGAAAATTGAATATATTAGGCTTAAACATGCAAAATGACCAGTATGGTCCTTTAATGTCTGCTCTGTGCAGCACTTTCTAACTTTGTTTTAGAAAGGTGCTATATAAATAAAGTTATTATTATTATTATTATTATTTAGAAGACTCTCAGAGCTTTCAGACCAAAAGTTTGGATCTAAATTAGGAACGACTTCACCCGGAGTAGGAATCGTTAAACTCGTTTCTGGTCCCTCCTGTGGCCGCTGAATTTTAACGCCCCTGTGAGCTGGTTTTCTGGATTCCTGCACTAAACAGAGTCCTTGAACGCATCCTTAAATCCAGCTTTACTGTCATCATTTCGCATTGCTTTTTCTGACATCCCTCTTCCAGTCTGTTTCTTTCTTCAACTCCTTAAGTTTAAGTTAGAAGTAGGCTGATTTGCTGCTAGTCGTTGTTGCTGCCATGTCAACCCATCATTGTCATGGCGATGACAGGATGCTAAATGTATTGGACCAAACCAAAGCAGAGCAGACAATTCAGTTTCACTTCAGCAGCAGAGAAATGATTTTTAGTCGTTGCGTTGCAGCAATGTCCCTCAGATAATACAAATAAATACACGAAAAATATAATTAGCTCAGAGTCCGGAGACGGCTGTGGTTTGGTCCAGATCCGGATCGGAGTCTGGACTTTGAGGAAGACTGCTCTGATGCTGATGAACTCATCTTTGGTTGCTGTGGGATTTAACAAATTAAATCAAGCTTCATTTCTTTTGTACGTGGGTGTACGCATATAGAATATGTGCATGTGTGTGCATGCGTGTGTGTGTTTGTGTGTGTGTGTGTGTGCATGTGCGTAGTTATAAGGGAATGTCTAATTAGTGGATTTAATTGACCATAAAGAAAACAGTAATTTGAGGTTTTATTAATGTAATAATCTCACAGTCGCAGAGAACTCAAACACTCTCAGCATTTTGGTTTGTATTCCCGTAAGACACATGTGTACACAGACACACACACACACACACACAAACACACATTTGCCTACCTGTAACCAGGATACCCAGGGATAGTTTGACTGAAGCCTCGTGAGTGTTAAGTAACACAGGTGTCGATATCTTTTAGTCGTGAACGTGAGAGAGAGAGAGAGAGAGAGAGAGAGAGAGAGAGAGAGAGAGAGAGAGAAGAAAGATGGAGGGATGAATGGATGGATGTCAGGTAATCTGATCTAACTCAGGCAACAGGTGTGAGGCGAGTTTTTACACTCGTCTTCCAGTGAACACGCGTGTCATGGCAGCATCCTCCATGGAGACGAAGCCAAGCCGGGATTGTTGTCACCACAAAGACCTCAGCTTCACCCCGGAGAGACGGAGAGAGGACGAGGAAGATGCAGACGGTTAAAATGATGGAGATGGAAGGAAGGAAGGAGGAGAAAATTCTGTGAAGGAAGAGAGGAGCAGCAGCTGAAACAGAAGGATTTGCACTCATCTTTTTTCTAAATTCTCCTCTGAAAAACACTTAACCTGAACAGCTGCAACAAGAACGAAGGAAGAAAAGAGTTTTCAGCCTGAGGGGAAGAAAGATAAAATCTATGAAGAAGTTCAAAGATGAACGACAAGCATCAAATAAACAACAAACAGAAAGAGAAAAGAAGAAGGGTTCTGTCGGATGAATAGAAGCAGCTGTCAAGTTGCCGCGTGGACGACGGCCAAAGAAGCACAGCTGGCTGGACGCCGCCGCCAGACGGGCGGTTTAGTTTTTACAGCAAACCACACACACACACACACACACACACACACACACACACACACANGTAATCACACAAACCTACACTGACACATGCATCTGCACTTGGGTTGTTGTAGGTGCGTGCACGCACGCACACACACACACACATCCTCACTCAGCAAACACGAAGCCAACACAGCAAATGACTCTTGGCCGTTTGTTGCAACAGGTGGACTACTGTTTCAACACACACACACACACACACACACACACACACACACTCTGTGCTGCCAGCAGCTGCACGGCGACNACACACACACACACACACACACACACACACACACACACTCTGTGCTGCCAGCAGCTGCACGGCGACAGGAGATGGTCTTTCTTGTTGGCAAAGAGATCTCCCCCATGCTGCTGCTGAAAGAGAGTGCTCAGTGTGTGTGTGTGTGTGTGTGTGTGTGTGTGTGTTTTTATGATCCACAGGGCAGACCACCCTGCTCTTTGTCCCTTTGGACCTTCTTATCAACTTTCATTCTCTCCAGGGTGGATTAGCAGAGTTAAATTTCACCAGATCCTAAACAGGAAGGGGGAGGGGGCGGGGTCTATCCAGCATCTGGCAACAAAAACCCCCCGCCCCNCCCCCCGCCCCCCCCACCAGGAGGTGGGTGATCGCTTAAAGCGTTGCGGAGGTGTAGAGAGATAAAAGAACAAAATGAGTAAGAGCGATGGCAGAAAGAGGAGCTTATTGAGGACCTAAAGGAGGACTCCCAGGCTGCGTCTGGTACAGGTACGCCAGGTGACGCTTGCTGCTGCCACCTGCTCACTATTGTGCCACAAACACAAAAGACACAGAGAAACACACACACAGTAGCCATGCCAGGGAAACCTGAGGCTTTGATTAGCAGCCAGTGCAACACACCCTGATGAACTGGTGTGTGTGTGTGTGTGTGTGTGTGTGTGTGTGTATGTGTGTACGTACTGTAAAAACATACACACACACACACACACAGAAGAGAGCTGATGCAGGTACGTGAGCATTAAGACATTGTTATTAATGGTTTTTGTTAATTTCTTACACGATTTGCCAGAAATTCAGTTAAAGGACCATACTGGTGATTTTGCTTATTTGAGTCCACTAAATACAACCTGCATTCACGTTAATTACTGCCAACTGTTTTCCGAAGTATGCTACTGGAGCAGTAATGCTGTGGAAACCCGGACCAAAATGATCTACCCTGACGTCATACCCGAGTATGACGTCACTCAACATGGCGGCACCGTGGAAGTGAGCTTTGTGAATGGAAATGATCAGCTAAAAGGCGAATAAAGTATTTTTTCTTGTGTGAAATTGCAAGAAAAAAGTCAGAATATATCGCCAAGCTAACTATTTTGTATAATAACTGTTTGCCATTGATACGCAAGTATAAATAATATCATAATATTACTTCTCTGCACAAAGTTTAATACCCACTGTGATTAATATCATTGTAAAACAACACAACCAGACAGTCCTGTAGTCTGACTTTACTTTTGTTAGCATTTATTATGAAGTTTAATTAATTTTACAGTATTTATTGGTGTTCAGCTATGCTTTTTTGATTACATTTGGTTGGAATGCTTTGAGGTCGGAAGTTGGAACTACTGACTGGGAAAAATCTGACTTCCGAGGTCTGTGAATGCAGCATAAATATTAGAATTGTTTTTCCTACCTTCCACTCAGCCGTTTGTTTCACTTCATTCCAGTATGACATAAAAAAAAAATCTTATAGAGACTTGAACGTGCTTTCGATAAATAATCCATCACAGCGACACATCGTCTATTAATTCTGTACTTTATTGAACCGATCCAACACGGAGCGACATGGAAGAAAATAAACATGAATAATATGAAGATATATGCATTTTTTAATGACGTCTTGAAGTCAAATTCTGCATTTTTCTGGCATTCTGTAGTTTTTCTTCCCAAATGATGGAAACGACTTATCACAGTTCCATGTTTCATAGCTGCTGTAACTTCCTGCTTTGATTTTCTAACAAACCCCCCCCCCCCCCNAGGCATTTCTGACCAATGAGAAGAGCGAGAATTCTCACACATAATATATTTTCTTTATATATTTTGAGTGTTTAAAATTTTCCTGCGTGAAACCGAAGGAAAACCGAGGCGATAATCACAAGACAAGTAACAACATTCACTGAACTGAAAACACACAAAAGGTCTGAAAAACCCAAATCCCTGCATGTAAACTAAACAAACAGCGTGTAAATTTAGACCAAAGCCGGTGTTTTGGGTTTATTTCTTTATTAATTTTACAGCTTTGTGAAGACTCACATTCTTTCCTTTCCAAGCCACNGTTTATTTCTTTATTAATTTTACAGCTTTGTGAAGACTCACATTCTTTCCTTTCCAAGCCACTTCCTCTTCACACGTGTTATTTGTGTGATGCAGCGATGCAGGAAGTGCTGCAGAACTCTGTATGTGTTAATCGGCTCCCAGACGCTTCCCGGCTCAGATCCCGGCTCCGGCCCGGGGTTCTCTGCCTCCACGTTCTGTGTGGGAAGATTAAGCCATAATTGAGTTGACTAACTGTGTCTTACAGTTTAATAGGATTCATTTACACGTCTGGTTGCTGTTACGTTTAAATATTATTTGCAAAAACTGCAACTGACTCAATCAGGGAGCAGCTTAGTGTTATTTCTCTCTTTCTTTTAAAATCTGTTTTCCTAAAATTAGCTTATGGATCTTTTTTTCCCACTTTAAATTGGCCTCTGATTTTTTTTTTTTTTTTTTTTAAATTCTATATTGTAAAAGGTAATTCTACATGAATCATGAAACATGAAAATTGCTGGTATGGTCCTTTAATTAAAATTAACTTAAACTAAGCAAACTATTTTTTCCTTTCATAATTTTCTTGGTGCAGAGAAACAGCTGATAATTACGGACTTATTCACCCCGCCTCCGGCATCATTGGCATTTTCGTCGCACCACCTAGACACCTTAAAAGTAAAAATTACGAATCCAATCCCTGCTTCCTGTAAACCAATAAACTGGGGGAAAAAAAAGAAATGGTGGAATGTCCTTTAAACAGTTTATTTTTCCTGACTTGATACATAAATTAATTATGCATAAAATGTGACTCTTTTTTCCATACATTTGCAGCTATCATTACTGTAGAAGTCTCTCTCTCTCTCTCTCTCTCTCTCTCTCTCTCTCTCTCTCCTGATGCAGACGGCAGATAGAAAGTGCTGCATATCATCACTTGGATGATATCCAGCACTTTCTCACAACCAAGCTGCTCTTGACTATTAAGTATTTTATTTTATGGTATGTTTTAACTGTTAATTGTTATTATGTTTTTAAATTTGTGTGACTGCTACAGTATGACTGCTTGTTGATCGAGCACTATGATCCATGGAGAACGGTATCTCGCTTCTGTATATGCTGAAGGTGTATGATGGAAGTGACAATAAACAATAAACAACACAGACAAACAGAAGGAGGGACAGACGACAGCAGAGACGTTTAGCTGAGGCCTGCAGACTGCTGACTGAGGCAAAACGGCAGCGTGGGGGTGGAACGGAGAGAGAGAGAGAGAGTAAAAAAGAGAGAGTGAGTGAAAGCTGAAGTGAGACTGATGGGGGGTAGGGGGGTAGGAAGGAAGGAAGGAGACATTATTGAGCCAGTGTGAGTCAGCAGGTTGACAGAGCATCGGGGTGCGGCCGGTCGCTGCTCTGCTACGTTTCCCAGTACAAACTGGTTTCATACTGGAAAAACCGCTGCGGCCTCAAAAGACGTGGCGTCCCCGTTAACGTTTCAAATCTTCAGGATGAGACGGGATCGGTTAAAATATGCCTTATTAAGAACCAGATGCTCAAAGAAGCTGCTTTGATAAAGATGGATGTGATGCAGTCGTTTGATTATGCGTGTGTGTGTGTGTGTGTGTGTGTGTGTAGGAC
Source organism: Lucifuga dentata (assembly GCA_014773175.1). Taxonomy (NCBI): domain Eukaryota; kingdom Metazoa; phylum Chordata; class Actinopteri; order Ophidiiformes; family Bythitidae; genus Lucifuga; species Lucifuga dentata. The sequence goes on from VXCM01005395.1 coordinate 8,880, forward strand.
CGGGAGACGGCGTGCCGGCGGTGTACGGCCTGGATGTGACAGACGTGTCGCGGTGGGAGGAGACGGCGCTGAACCCTGCACTGCAGATACTGGACAGTCTCAGTAAGGTGTGGTCTCAATACTCCAGACAAGCATCCTTCCCTGGTGTGAGGAATAAAACACTTCCTCCACCACTCCCATTATTCCCCCTTTCTTTTTATTTTCATCATTACTCCTTCTTCATTGTTTTCTCCCCTCATCGTCACTTTTTTACCTTTTCTTTGCCTCCTTTTTTGCTTCATCTCCCTCCTTTTCTTTTCCTTGTGTTCCTTTCATTCTGTCATTTTTATTACTTCCTTTCATTTATTCCTCTCCTTTTGTGTTTGTTTCCCTTTTTCTTCCTCGCTGCCTTCCTTATCCTTTTGTCCTCTTCTGTCTTTGTCTTGCTGTTGTTCTTTTTTCATTTTTGTTCTATTTTCATCCTTCCTTCATGATTTACTTCCATTTTTGCTTGTCCATTTGCATTTTCTGTATCTTATCCCTTTTTAATCCCTTCCTCCTCATCTCCTTCCTCCTTTCTTCCTTCTCTTCCTCCTCTCATTCTTATTCTGCATCTTGTTTTATATCCAGATCCACAAGAAGAAATAAAAAGCACAAATTACGTTAAAATCTACCAAACATGAATCCTAAAAAAACAGGAAACTGGTCTCTTTTCAACCAATCAGGGTGAGCAGCCAGCGATTGCACCAATCAGAGTGGAGGCGGCAGCGTTGAGGAACAAGCGGAGCCACCACACGTGTGACGTGTGCGACAAGGTGATCATCGGTGACCTGGAGTGGACAGGTGAAGCTGCTGACCCACATCTCCCAATATTGCAACAAATTTATCTTCAGAGCAGAAAATCAGGTAAGTTACCTGAAGTAAAACGTCTCCTCTTCACTCTCTTTAGCTCACCTGAAGTCCAAGAAGCATCACTATCACGTGAGGAAGAGGAGAAAGGCAGATCCTGCGTCTGACCGGTCTCAGGGCTCCTGTGGACTTCCTGTTTCCTGCGTGGAAAGCCTCTCTGAGGAGTCCTCCGCTGGCTGCAGGAAAAACTCGCCAGACTTTCCTCCAGACGCCAGAGCAGCAGAGGAGGAAACGCGGTGACACTCTGAGAGCCTTCATCATCAGATCTTCATCATCAGATCTTCATTCAGGTTTCCACTTTTTCCTAAAGGATCAGTGGGAGTGGGAATTTCTCCTGAAGCCAAACCCCGTTCCTCCACCAAACCGCTTCCTATTCAACTGTACGAAACGACATTTTCTCATTAATCTCGTTCCTGAAATTAATTAAAGCACCTTAAAGGACTATACCGTCCATTTTGCACGTTTGAGCCTAATATATGCAACTTTTATACACGTAACGCACCTCATATGGCAATCTAGAACCACTGTTTCAGCCTGGCAACGAACCAGTCCGAACCAAAACGAACGTTTTCATCACCATTTCCTCCCAACTGTCAACGGCAGTCCAAAAAAGGACCATACCGGCCATTTTGCATGTTTGAGCCTAATATATTCAGTTTTCATACATGTTACGTTACTGACAATCATTTCCCAAAAGATAAAACTGTATTTCAGCTTTCCTGATATTTTGCTAAATCTCTTAATCTTTCTAAATCAAATATTCAAGTGATACACCCACCTTAAAAATCCATGTTTCTCCTGCTAATAGTTACACAGCCTTATGAAGTCACGGTCCTTTAAATTTTTCCATAAACGCAGGTCTTCTTTTGGGACTATATTCCCCGGTGGAGGCATACATTCACTCCACGCTTTTTATTGAGCTTAAACACTAAAATTACATAACTTCTAAAAAAACCTGAATACACGTCTTGTTGGTGATGATGGATTACCTATCCCAAGAACGTTTACAGTATCAACAAGTTGATTTTAATAGCAGAATGAACTGAAACCAATGGCAGTCTGGAAGGTAGGAAAAACATTGTTAATTCACCGTCCCAGTAGTATGCTTTGGGAAATGATTCAGTAATGTAACACGTATGAAAACCGAATATGTTAGGCTCAAACATGCAAAATGGCCGGTATGGTCCTTTAATGAATTTCAACAGGATGAAGCTCCTTTCCCAAAGATCCGATCCTTCTCTTTGTGCGTAAGAATGTAAATATTCAGACTTCCAGCAGGAATGTTTTTTATTTTCCTTCCTAAGTCGCTGACAGGCTCCGTGTATGGATTCATGGCCAGAACATCGAGTATTACAGATTTAGAAGGATAAAAGGGACGTTTTTTTGTACTTCTTCAACCAAAGAACTACGACCTTCAAAGACTCAACCTGGAAAGAAAAGAGGATTGTTTTCTCTTGTAAATGTGGCCTTAAATAAAGCGGCATTCTTTCAGGATTCTGTTAACAAAAAATGTGAATATGGTTTTCATTTGCGGCTAAAAAAAAAAAAACTGCACCGTTAAAAAAATCCTTTACTGGACACGATGATTTTGGTTCGTGAAAATGTTGGTATATTTACTGTGGAAACGACAAATACAGCCTCAAAAATACTGATTTAATGCGAGTGTGAAAGATATAAGCAAAAAAAAAAAAGTGTAAGAATTTTCTAGAATCCATTATTTCCTTCTTTTTAATTCTGTGACAAGTCAATTATTTCTGAGAAGTTTGTGTATTTTTTCGTAGAATTTTTCTGTTTTTTCCTTGATTTGTTTAACTTTCTTTTTATTTTCTGGAATTTTCTAGAATCAAATAAGAAAAAGAGAATGCTTGAAAATCAGCCATTCATTTTATATTTGTAGAATTTCTTCCCTCATAAATGCTTTTTTTTTTTTTTTATGAATCAAGAATTTTCTCATAAGTAGAAAATTTGCAGGCATGGCAGAAAACTTCCCACAGTAAAAACTTCATCCCGTCTAGTAACGCAAAAGTAAGACTGCCAAAACGACATTTTGATCTGTCGAGTGACAGACTTTCTCAGGCTGTCGAGGACGACGCGTTTCTTCCTCTAAAGTCAAAATGAAAAATCCGCAGACAGACTTTGTGAGGTTTTCATCGATGCGATCTGATTGGCTGCTGCTGCTTCTAATCACCGTCATTAAAAGTCATTTTTCAGCCTCGTTTAAACAGCAGCAGACACCTGATTTGAGGTTAACAGGTGTGTGTGTGTGTGTGTGTGTGTGTNCGTTTAAACAGCAGCAGACACCTGATTTGAGGTTAACAGGTGTGTGTGTGTGTGTGTGTGTGTGTGCGAGTTTTCATAACACTTATTGCAGGCTTTTGTTTATCCAGCGTTTCTTTCTCTTTTTAAATCAAGGTGTGCCCTCCTGCTGTGAAACCATTACACAATACCTGGCCGCCCGCTCTCCAGAAGCCTGCTTGGCGCTCCTTTTCCCTCTCCTCATCCTCACCTGCCACTTTTTTCTTCTCACCTTCCGCCCCCCATTTTTCCTCTGAATCAGAACAATTGTTCCACGTTTCCGGGAAACACTCCATCATTCCTTTCTTTAACTTTCAGTCGAGATATTTTCTATCAGCGTATGTTTAGCTCCAACTCTCTGACTTGATCCTCAGGACTAAAAATATTTCCAGCCATATAATAGCTGGAAATGTGTCCCACATTCACTTGTTCCAAACTGGGTCAAGGCTCAGGCTTATGAGGGTCTGCCATACATGGGAGTCATAGGTCAAAGGGCAGTGTACAACTGGGGTCGCTTTGTTTTCAACACTTCCTTTGTCTGGATGATTATTTCTATCCTTTAAAGTGCAACTTAACAGCAAATCCACTTTTCTGAGCTATTAATTTAATGTGAAGCTGCTTCATAATACTTTAAGTACGAACTATTTATATTAAAGGCCGTGCTTTCCCTTTTTTCCCCACTCAAAATCACAATGCAGCTNAGTACGAACTATTTATATTAAAGGCCGTGCTTTCCCTTTTTTCCCCACTCAAAATCACAATGCAGCTCCCTTCCAGGTCTCAAAACCAGACAATGACCCTGACCCAAGAATCCCTGACGTTGCCATAGAGAACACGACTACGTCACGATTACTTAAGTTTGGTCTACGCCTCCCTATCAACACATATAAAACCAGATTGGATTTTGAGTGAAACCGTGAGAGACTGAACGTACAGCACAGCATTAGCTCCATTAGCTTTTTGCTAATCCCATAGAGTCAAAAATAATCATACTAATAATACATTCCATTTATATAGAGCTTTTCTAGATACCCAAAGTCACTTCACAATAGCTAGCCTGAGAAAAACTGGAAATTAATTAATTAATTAATTAATAAGGAGGGGTCATTGATTTTAAAACATGGGTCACATGTTTGGTTTTTCCCAGGTTTAGCAACAAGTTGGGATTACACTCTTTGCCGGAAAGCAGAAATGGCATGCCGCTGGCTACGTGCTTTAAGGGAATATTTTGTCCTCTGACGCTGCTTTTGTTTTTGTGTAAAATCTCCATTTTTGCACAGAAACACTTCAACTATATGAAGCAGCGACGGCCTTCTTTCCTTAACGTCTCCCTTCCAGGATTAGCGCTGGTGGCTCCACTGAGACGGCAGCTTGAAAACCCTGAATACAGACGTGAAAGTGTACCTTTGTGCTTACGTGACCCTGACTCCACGGAATCTCAGGCAATTTGGGAATGAGAAGGAGTTAGTCCAGCCCTTTTTTTGCCCTCCAGCGTCTGAAGACATTGTTTGAATACATGAAGGCAGCACGTCGAGCCAAAACAGGCTATTACGTTCCTCTTTAATTCTACATTTTAATCAGATGTTACTTTCCCTGCTTGTGTTTCCCCTCTTTCCGCTCTGTCATCTCTGCAATCACAAACGACAAGGAGAATCAGTCAGAGAGTGATCTTACAGGAGGGAAAAGCGTGTCAGCAGCCATCCAGCTCGCCGTTTCACACTCACATTTAGCAGCTTAATGCTCACACACTCTCTGGCATGTGCTTATCTAGAATGCCTCATCCAGTTTGGCCCTGGCAGCTCCAGGCACTGCTGAATCATTCCACAGAACAAAGCTTGCGCAATTCCATGACACTTAAAATGCACAAACACACACACACAAGTGGAAAAGTAGGACAGCTTCCACGATCATGAGGCTAATTAGTGATTTACACACCGCGACGCTGTGCCTCCTCTACGCACACACACACACACGTGCATCGAGTAAACTCATTAGCTGCAGAGCAAAAACTACGGTGGCCGAGAGAGGTCACCCTATGCTACGTAGAACATGAACACGATACGTTCATCAATTTGACGACGCACGCGCCGCATTTACGCAAATATCACGTAACACAATAGAACTGAATGAAAACACAACGGAAGTTTAACGGGAAACTTTACAGGCGGGACACAGCACAGAAGCGACAAACCGGAAGTAAGTGTATTTAAGTTTTAATATTTTGATTGTGGAATTCATATGTAATGGGATATATTTGTATTTGTAGTGTTAGGGTTTTCAGTTAACCAATCAATATTGCTGAAATTAAACTTGTAATTAATATGAAGCCGCTTATTCTTGCTGACTGGTCATTAAAAAAAAAAAAACTGGTAAGGATTTCTGGTTCTGCCGTGTGTCCCGCTTTCAAAGTTTCCCGATAAACTTCCGTTGTGTTTTTATTCACTTCCGTTGTGTTTTCATTATTTACCGTTTTGTTTTCATTCACTTCCGTTGTGATATTTGCGGCGTTTCAGTAAACGCGGGTGTCGTGTTCATTTTCTATGTAGCATACGCTGAGCTCTGTCGGCCACCGTAGAAAACAGGGTCAAACCGGTTTTGATATAGAAAACCTGCAATTTTGGGCACACACACAAACACACAAATACACAAATCAGGGTATAATGTGTCTTTCTGCAGGGTGTTTATGTGTACTGGTGTTGCATCAGTCGGCGAGCTGCACAGTCGTTCAGCAGGTTTTGCTGCTCTGCTTCTATCTGGTTGCTGCAGCGGCCTGCTGGCTGCAGACGTTCACAGAGCACATTCTGTCCTGCACAGGAGGCCCGGCGAGGGGAAACCGCTGCTGCTTTATGTAACATACGCTGCAGCCTATAGCCTGGCTGTCTGGCCTGTTTGCTATGGATTTTTCTGTTTTTTTTTGCATGTGTTCCTGGTTGTACTCATTCCAGTCATTCTAAAATAATGCACTTGATTTTTGAAAAGGAGAAATCGTGTAGTTTGTATCATGACAGATATTTGTATTTTATTAAGGGATTTTTTTTTTATGGCTCCTGCAAGCTATGCAATAACAGCGATCCTCATGGAAATAGAAAAATCTTTGTCGTAATCTGTGACCGTACGATGTCAAAGTTTGATGCGTCACATTGTGCGATGAATGCGTAGTAGTGAATGGTAGCGCTGTGACTAGCAGGATAAAAAAAAAAAATGCAGGAAGAAATGCGTCATCAACTTTTCGTTTGAGTTTGGTTGCAGATCCACTAAATTGGGCGTTGGAAGACGTGACTCATACTGCAATCTACTGACAACCGAAGATTTTAATCACGATTCTTTCACAGTTGTTTCCTCTGACATGCCATGTGTAGAGGAGAAAGGTGGCAGGAAACGCCTTTCCACCGGTTAAACTGCAAGGATCTGCATTTGACAGAATTGGTCAAATGCAATCGCTGTCTCCGCCTCCACGCCGCAGGTAGCCAAGTGTGTTGAGGTGTGGAAATTGGGAGGTTTTAATTTCGGTCTTTCTTTTCGTCACTGTGTCTGTTGTCCTCCGAGACAATTGGACGTAAAACTGTCCAATTCCTGTTTATAATCCCACGTAAAACGATACACAGAAGACGCAGAATTCCTGTTAATGACCATCCCTCTCTCCTAAAGTGTGTGTGTTGTTCTTCCTATTTATATGATTAATCGCATTGAGGAAAAGCACCCTCACACACACACACACACACGCACCATCCCCTCCTCTCTCTATGATGGCGGCTCTCCACCTTCCAGTGTGGCCATTCTGAAGGTTGGATNCCATCCCCTCCTCTCTCTATGATGGCGGCTCTCCACCTTCCAGTGTGGCCATTCTGAAGGTTGGATGAAGAATAATGCAGCTTTTAGGTCACAAGTTTACCAAATCCAAAGTTTTCATCACCATTTTCTCCCAACTTTTAACAGCAGTCCAAAACTTGTAGGACCCTTAAAGGACCATACCGGCCATTTTGCATGTTTGAGCCTAATATATTCAGTTTTCATACATGTTACGTTACTGACAATCATTTCCCAAAGCATAAAACTGTATTTCAGCTTTCCTGATATTTTGCTAAATCTCTTAATCTTTCAAAATCAAATATTCAAGCGATACACCCACCTTAAAAATCCATGTTTCTCCTGCTAATAGTTACACAGCCTTATGAAGTCACGGTCCTTTAAATTTTTCCATAAACGCAGGTCTTCTTTTGGGACTATATTCCCTGGTGGAGGCATACATTCACTCCACGCTTTTTATTGAGCTTAAACGCTAAAATTACATAACTTCTAAAAAAACCTGAATACACGTCTTGTTGGTGATGATGGATTACCTATCCCAAGAACGTTTACAGTATCAACAAGTTGATTTTAATAGCAGAATGAACTGAAACCAATGGAGGTCTGGAAGGTAGGAAAAACATTTTTAATTCACCGTTCCAGTAGTATGCTTTGGGAAATGATTGTCAGTAACGTTACATGTATGAAAACTGAATATATTAGGCTCAAACATGGAAAATGGACGGTATGGTCCTTTAATATGGTTACAGAAAATTATAATCTGAATATCTCTAATGAGTCATTTTGAGCAGGTTAGCAATAATCTGTTATTACTGCTGCGGATTTGAATGATTATCAGCAGGATTTCTCAAAAATTAAATTTTGTAGCTTATTGGGATATTTTGGTTGGAAATGAAGAAGAAAATATTACCAATGTTCACATCATTCCTCATATCAAAGCTTTGTTTTATAGGATTTTGCTGCTCAGGACAGCAAATTTATCCCAGTGTGTGTGTGTGTGTGTGTGTGTGTGTGTGTGTGTGTGTGTGTGTGTGTGTGTGTATGCCAATGATGCAGAACTGAGGAGTGTGTGTGTGTCTGCGCTCTGCTGTAGTAGTGTATCATACAGTGACTGTGCATCCAGGTAATTTGGATTCCACTTAATCCTAATCTCTAATCCCATTTGACTAAACATTCTCTACCATCTGGTCCTGGCGAAACCAAACCCACACACACACACACACACAGAACTGCATGCTAATCAGATAGACATCAGTTGTATTGCAAAACACAGACACACTAACGTCGTTGACTAGCATGAGCCTGTAGATTGTAAGCGTGTTTACAGATATGCAGAGGCCAAATATTTCTCTCACACACACATACATACACACACACACATGGTTTTATAATCTCAGACTGCAGTAATACGCGGAACGTGAAGGTTTTACTCGGTAAGAATGCGTAAACAGTCCTTACGCCGTTAAAAGCAACATAAGGTCAATGCTCAGAACGCCAACTGTTGTGTACCAGAAGTGTGTGTGTGTGTGTGAGTGTGAGTACAGAGTGACCTCTGTGCATGTGTGTGTCTATATGTAGTGTGGATTACACACACACACTCAGAGACAGACAGTAAGGGATGAGCGTAATCCATCCTGTAGCCATTGTGTTATAACTTTCTCACCATGGACGTATGTGATCAGCTAAGTGCAAATAATCATTTATTGATGTGTGTGCATGCGTGTGTGTGTGTGTAGAAGCTAGGTTCAATGAGTTCACGTTGCTGGCACAATAAGGGGAATCTCTTTCTCTCTCTTTAAGTTGCGCTGTCTGGTTCCTGCAGCCGCCAAATACAAGAAAGCAACAGGAAGATGGAGAGAGAGAGAGAGAGAGAGAGAGAGAATTTGATGTGAAAGGCCTTCAGGGAAAGTGTGATAGGTGCAGCAAATGCATGCATCTCTCTCTCTCTCTCTCTCTCTCCGCTGCATATTTCCTGCCGGGTTATGTAATGCGGGGGCTGCTCTGTCTTTTTTTTTTTCTCCTCTACCCTCCCCAGTGCAGAGCATGACATGCCTTCCTGTTTTTCCAGCAACCCACTGAACTCTTTTCCCAGGGCAACACTTGCAAGGGCGCACACACACACACACACACACACACACAGGCACAGAGAGAGAGAGAGAGAATAATTGACATGTTGTCACTCATTGTAAGTACTGCACTTATTTTAGTCAAAGATAATTCTGCTGTTTTCTGATGTCTGGTTTGGAGGATTTGTGTTCTCTCTCTCTCTCTCTCTCATATTATTATATTCTCTCTCCTCCATCACTCCTTTATCTGTCTGTTCAGGCATTTTCACTTTTTCTCTGCCTCAGTTCTATATCTGCAGGCAGGAAATGGGTGTGCCACCCATAAAACACCAACAATGTAGATTGACTGCCTGCCTGCCTGCGTGCGTGCGTGCGTGCGTGCGTGTGTGTGTTTACTGCATATGTGTGCTCAGGGAGCAAAGTACTCTGCGGTGTACTCTCGGTGAAACAAAAGACTGTGTGTTTGTGATCGTGTGTGCGCGCGTGTATGTCTGTGTGTGTTTGTGTGTGTGTTCGACGCCATTGTCACAGACTTAGCGCTGGAGCCGGCTTTTTCCCGCCAGTGCGGCGCTTTGTGGGAGGGGCTTTGGCTGGGTACAGCAGCAACAAAGAGCCACAGCTTCCCGCCCGATATGCAAATGACCTGTGGGTGGGCGTGGCTGGGAGACTCCCCTTCTGGAGTGTTTAACTCTGTGACTGCCGGTGTAAATTNGGTGGGCGTGGCTGGGAGACTCCCCTTCTGGAGTGTTTAACTCTGTGACTGCCGGTGTAAATTACACAACGCGTTCTACTAATCTGCCCTTAATTTAACGGTTAAAACAAACTTTAGGATTGAGGTTAGAATTAGAGTTAGTTTAAAATTTATTTAATTAACACTTCCGGTTGTAAATTTACCTTTTAAGGCAAATTGACACCTGGAAAGTGACATTAATAACAATTAGCACATCTATAAACTGACTGTATTGTGCCATATCGTCACTTTACTGATCTTTGGTGACTCAGATTATCTCAAATGTGACTAAATATAAACATAAATGGTAAATGGTAAATAATCTGAAAAATGTAAATATTTTCAAATCCAAATCTCCAAATTATTATACAAAAGTAACATTTTGTTTTATTTAAATTCTAGAAGGTACGACTAGTTTTATTTCCATATATGTTGGAAACTATAAAGCAAAAATGTGCACACAGGTGTGATTTCTCCCCTGAACTTCTAAAACATAAATCCTGTTTATTTGCATTTTTAAAGGACCATACTAGTGATTTTTACATGTTTGAGCCCAATAAATACTACCTACATACACGTTATGTTACTGACAACCATTTTAAATTCACACATGTTACATGTGGTAAACATGTTGTAGAAGTAAAGGACAAGTCAAAAAGAAAACTTTCAGGACAGTTTTATATGTATGTGTGGTTTTGAATGCATTTCTACAGGCATCAGCGTTAGGTTTGCAAATACTATAATACTTAAGTTTCAGAATGTAAGAGTCAACAGAAAAAAAAATCAAAATACCCAAATACTTTTACTGTAGAAGTTTAGAACTCAGGCTGAAAACCTTCTTCATAGGTAAAGAAATGCAGATGTGAGTTCTGATGATACGTTTGTGTGTAAATGCACATGGCTCGCTCATGTTCTCAGCATGTTATGTAACCCTATGTAACGTTAGATACCATACAGGTCAATAGCAGCTGCTGTGTACACACACATACACACACACACACACACACTCACACACATCCTCTTCACCCCATTTCAAACAAAGGCGTTTATGAAGAAGCCATATGTTCTAACATGCTAAAAAACAGGCAGGATGTGGACAATACATTCATTACATTTACTGTATACTTCAAATACATTCTGTATGTGCATGTACAAGGTGTGTTTCTTTAATACAAACCACATTAATGTTTATATCTTATGTGTCCTGCAGCATTTTGACACGTTTGTCAAATTGAAGCATGAGAAGCATTTGTTTGATGCAGAATGCAGGCTACGGCAGGCATTCGACATAAGTGATATTTGATCCAAGACACAGAAGTTATGTAATGATTCTTTTTTCTGTTGGAGATGGTATTAGTATGTATGTACAGTATGTGGTGTACATACAGTACACCACAGATTGTTGTTTGTACATACAGTACAACACAATAATCTTATTTATATGCGTTAAGTTTAGATTACCTTTAAAGGGGACGTATTATACAGAGTTTCTCATTTCCGCTTTCATTTTTAGGGATCAACTTTGAAGCCTTTGCAAAACTTTAATGTCAAGATGTTGATCCACTTCTGCTCTTCCTTGCAGTATCGCTGTGCACACTGAGTGAAAACCATTAATTTTAGGCAATATCTCTCCCTGATTGGCCAGCTGTGACATGTGGATGCTCGTCTCATATATCGTGTGTCAAACCAGGCAGGTAAATTCAAATATGTTACATGTTGATGTTAAGAAAGTAAAAGTCTGATCACAAATGAAGCTTTCAGAGAAGTTCAGGACCTGTGTTTGTCTTACTGGATGCATTTCTAAGCATGAACCTCAAGTTTTGCAACTTTGGCAATGTTTTTACACACATTCTCTGCTATATTACATTATAAAAATGAGAGAAAATAATAAAAAGCATTATATGACCCATTTAAATGTTTCCCAACCATTTTGGAGAGCTGCAGAGTTGAAAGTATTTAAGCAGCTTTCTGTGCTTTTTTTGAGCGATCAGTACAGATAAAAATATTTTTTTAAAACTATAGGAAACTTTTTGCATTGTTGTTGCTCATTGTTTCTCCTGCGACAATTAGCTTGATTTTCATGCGGTGTGTTTTACATGGAAACATTTGACTGTATCAGCATTTTCAGTAACATTCTAGAGCAGGCATGGGCAACTGGTGGCCCGCGGGCCAGATACGGCCTGCACCTTTAATGTATCAGGCCCTCAGATGACTTCTCAATTAATAAAAATGAAAATTATAAAATTGTTTTCCTTTGTTGTTACCACCATCCATCAGCAGAGGGCGCTCACTCTTTACTGAAGCTGCCTTATGAGATGTGTTCCCATTAGTGCCTGTGTTTGGCCGTTGTTGCAAATCCATGCTAGCAAAGCTTTTGTGTCCCAGAAAATCTCCCTTATTTTCAAAGCTCAATGCTAACAGGTACTGTATGTACTGAGTTGTTTTATTTAATGTGTGGCCCTTTAACTGAAAGAATGAAATTTCATTGGCCCCTGTCCTTATCAAAGTTCCCATCCCTGTTCTAGAGCTTTAATTCTAATGAAATCGATCAATGATCCTACAAAAAAAAAAAAAAGCTAAGTTTCATAGCAAAGAGTCAAAATGATTAATTTCCTCCCAGAATCCTTCATTTCAAATTATTAGAAGCCGCTGGTGGTCATGATACAGTTTTTTTTATGTTATAGTTTTTGTACTGTTTTTTTTTTTTTTTTTTTTTTTTGTACTATTCTTTTAAGCTGCAAAAACCAAGACGGCTGTAAAGCTAGAATTTTATTGTGTAATGCAACTCGCTTGTCTGTGCAAATGACAATAAAGTCTTTGACTGTGAATGTAGAGAAGCACAGACGTGTTACCATGCACTCGCTTTATTTCTATGCTGCAGGTTTGTGTAGCAACAGCGTGTAATCTGCTGATGTGACGGACATTTGAAACAAAGTGGAGCTGATCCGTTAGGTGTGTGAGAGGGAGACAAAGAGGGAAAAGTGGCTGTTTACAGATTATAACGTGTGACTCAACGTTTTAAAAGGCGGGAGGCAGAAGGAGGGAAACCACATCTGAATATCACGCTCAGTTTGTCTGATAAGGTGTTCTTCCCTCCTCAGGCCGTTAACGGTTAATGGCTGAAACGTTTGGGCCAAACCCTGCTGGGGTGGCGTAAAGAGGGAAGAGAGTTACAGCAAACAAAACAAGAAGGGAATTTACAAAACATTCCAGGGGAACTTTATGATTATCTGAGCAAACTTTAACGGTCGAGGCGTCAAACCGTGGAGAAAATTTACCCATTTATGACCACATTCACACTGTTTCTATCTATAATCATAGCAGTGTTAGATAAAGTGTCAGAAAATGGCTTTTTTAAATTAAATATAAGCTCATCAGGTGTTCAACATCCCCAAAAAAAAAATCTGGATATACAGTTTTTTTGTTTTTTACTTAACTGTTTCACACCATGAAAAGGCTTGTGTGTTGATTCCTTCAATGAAAGGATTGATCTTGTTTGAAATGTGTTAATATTCTGGGATTTTAGCAGTTTTGGTGTGTCTAGTTTAGGGGAAATAGAGCATGTATAATTTTATGACATGAAAATAGAAATGTTTAAAGTTAATGAATATCAACAAAATGTCATATTTCAAGCCTTAATCGCATCTATCTGGTCTTATTAACTCACGAGCCCAATTAAAATTAGATGAAAACTGAAAGGATTTTAGACATTAAGTTTGCATGTAAATCATTGTTTTAATGTTTTTAGGTTTCTTTTATGTGTCACATCCTCAGTGTACATGGTGAGACAGTCATTGAAGGACCATACCGGCCATTTTGCATGTTTGAGCCTAATATATTTAATTTTCATATATGTTGCTGTACATGACTGACTGGCAATCATTTCCCAAAGCATACTACTGGAACGGTGAATTAAAAATGTTTTTCCTACCTTCCAGACCTCCATTGGTTTCAGTTCATTCTGCTATTAAAATCAACTTGTTGATACTTGAAATGTTCTTGGGATAGGTAATCCATCATCACCAACAAGACGTGTATTCAGGTTTTTTTTTGAAGTTACGTGATTTTAGCGTTTAAGAGCAATAAAAAGCGTGGAGTGAATGTATGCCTCCACCGGGGAACATAGTCCCAAAAGAAGACCTGTGTTTATGGAAAAAT
>VXCM01005395.1:22981-36939 GCA_014773175.1 Lucifuga dentata
ATATTAAAAAAAAAAAAAAACATTCATCCAACTGTTGCCAACTTTAAACTAGCCAATTCAACATCTTTTCATCTACAAATGAGCAAAACCATGACTACCAGAACATGACCCTTCTGTCACTTACTAATTTTTTATTTTATTTTTATTTCAAATGGTTCACTTTATCTGCTACTGCTTTGAATTTCAGGACAATAGGGAAGTAGAGTGTAAAGTTGGTTCCCTTTTTATTACCTGACAGTTAGAACTCAAAGCCAAACCCAGACAATGCACAGTCAGTTCACACACACACACACACACACACACACACACACACACCCTCCCATTTCAAATTAGGAGATATTTGCTTACTGTCGTGATGGTTTTACATCCACGCTGCTTTGTTGTCTTTGTGTAAGATGCGGCTGCATTACCTTATAAGACGGTGCATGCGTGCATGCCCGCTGCTCTCTTTTCCATTTTTAACTCCTCGCAGCCTCTCCTGTGTCCTCCTGCCCTACTTTACTCCCTACAACTCTCCCATAATCTAACTGTGCAGCAACCAATCTGTTCGCTCATCTGTTGAGCTCTTAAAATGTAACAGCTGATTTTAAAGTATCAAAGCTTTTCCAGAGCAAACCTTTAAGGACCACACTGGTGATTTTGCATGTTTGAGCCCAATAAACTACAACCTGTATGCATTTTCTAGAACATATACTACTGGAGCGGTGAATATTAGAATTGTTTTTCCTCCCTTTCAGACTGCTATTGGTTTCAGTTTATTCCTGTACACTATAAAAAAATCAACTTTTAGAGACTTGAAACGTGCTTGAGATAAATAATCCATCAGAGAAGCAAAAACCAAAAAGAAAATGTCTTTGCCAGGAGGTGTAATCCTTGGAGAAGACAGCTTTCACTGGGAAATTAAAAACGACCATGCCATTCAAACTATATATCACCTGAACGTTTGATTTTGAAAGATTAAGATTTGGCAAAATAACATGAAACTAAGCAACAGTTTATGTTTTGGAAAATGGTTGTCAGCAACATAAGATAGTACTTATTGGGCTTAAACATGCAAAAATCACCTATCTGATCCTTTCATATCTCTGTTTCTCTTTGGCTGGAGTCTGGATGGATGGATTACCCATCGAGTCGACTCTGAGGGCCACTCAGCCAGAACCTGATGCACGATGATGCACTCTTACACTTTTTTTTTTTTAAATAAAAGTTTTACAGAAAGCCTTTGTTTCATAAGCAGCCAGATAATTGTTGAGTAGATATTCTTTCTGTTTCAGTTTTCCCTGACGTGATCTCTTGCTGACCTCTTGTGGTGAGACAGGGAATGTGACTGGTTTAACTTAGTCATCAGACTTCCTGCTCTACCTTCACCTGATCTGCTACATCAGGTGCGTTCAGCCAAAGACCTGAGGCACCACCTCTTCATCAAATGAACACACGAGGCGCAGGTTGAGAACCACGATGACAGATGAAGGTGAGTTCACAGCTTGTTTATGAAGCCATGCCTTTGCAGCAGCGGTTCACCTGTTTCTTGTTGTTTTTAGCTGATCGAGATATGGGAGGCACAAACTTCTGATAAGGTGAACACACCTGATTTAGGCCCTCAGGTGTGGGAAGAGCCAGTAGTGCTCATTGGCATGTTCTAATAATACTCATATCCTAAGACAAAGCACCAACTGGAATAATGATGGGACTTGATTGCTTTATTTGTCTTAGAAGCCATAATATCTGGACCAATTTACCTGTTGACTCTATCTTGGAATGAAAGTGTAAACTGCTGGAGTCACTATGGGATCTAGATTGGCAGCAAAATTTAACAGGTTCCTTCCCTTGGCTGTGCTTCATCCTGCCACCAAGGTTCGTCAAAATCAGTTTGGAACTTTATTAATGATTCTGCCAACAAATAAACCAAAGACATGAGACTAAACACAACTCCATGTTGTAGGTAATGAAGCTGAGAAAAAATAGAGTGTTTCTGTTTTGTTTTTATCACTACTTTGTGATTTGTATTTTATTTTGTTATTCAAATTAAAGGACCAATCAAAAACAAAGCCTTCAGGCAGTTTGGGTTGAATTTACCTGATACCTTTGCAAAGGCGACAAACTCAAGTTTTGGCACGTTGATATAAAAATGAGGGAAAATAAAAATTATGTCCCCTTTAAAACCAGTTATGTTATATATATTTGTTGGGAGGAGACATTAGAGAGAAGTAGTTCTGTAACCAGAGGGTTGTCAGTACGAATCCCTGGACTAGCAGAGAGCATGTGGGCTGAGAAACTGAGCAAGCAAAGCTCACACACCTACTGCTGTAGTACCTATGAGCAGGGCAGCTGAGCTGACAGTAAACCCTTTATGTATGTGAATGAAGGGAAAAAATGATGAAGCAGATCATTGTTAAACGTCATAGATACATAAAGGACCATACCGGCCATTTTGCATGTTTGAGCCTAATACATTCAATTTTCATACGTTACATTACTGATAATCATTTCCCAAAGGATAAAACCGTATTTCAGTTTTCCTGATATTTTGCAAAATCTCTTAATCTTTCAAAATCAAATATTCAAGCAATACACCCACCTTAAAAATCCATGTTTCTCCTGCTAATAGTTACACAGCCTTATGAAGTCACGGTCCTTTAAATTTTTCCATAAACGCAGGTCTTCTTTTGGGACTATATTCCCCGGTGGAGGCATACATTCACTCCACGCTTTTTATTGAGCTTAAACACTAAAATTACATAACTTCTAAAAAAACCTGAATACACGTCTTGTTGGTGATGATGGATTACCTATCCCAAGAACGTTTACAGTATCAACAAGTTGATTTTAATAGCAGAATGAACTGAAACCAATGGAGGTCTGGAAGGTAGGAAAAACATTTTTAATTCACCGTTCCAGTAGTATGCTTTGGAACTGATTGTCAGTAACGTATGAAAATTGAATATATTCAGCTCAAACATGCAAAATGTCTGGGATGGTCCTTTAAAGTTAACCTATGATTGAATGTAATTAAGCTTAGATTAATTATAAATTAAGGTTTTACACACACACACGCACACACGCAGAAAGAGAAAATGTTAATGATTGAATGTAATAAATGACAAGTTTATTGTTGCACAAAATGTACAAAATAACAAGCAAATGGAGCCCCGCTCCCCCCACATGCCCTCCCCACCCTCTGGTTCATTCGCCATAATGAAGTTGGATTTTTGAAACCTATGACTACGGCAAGTCCGATGGTCCAAGCCAAACGTATGGTAATTCTGAGAGACGACACAAACCCAATTTCAGCATCACTTCAACGATTAAAAATGAATAAAAACACCTTATTTACACATTTTTGTCAGAACTTTTACAACATGCCATCTATATATTTATACGGAATATGCTTGTGCACATACCCCTGTATAGAAAATATATTATAAGGTCAAATTAAGTTAGACTAAGGGCTATAGACATCCAAAGTACAGCACTTCTTTTAATCTCCTTTGATTCTTTTTTTAAATTTTTGTTTTTATTTCTCGTTTGTTCGGTGACTTAGTTCTTTATCAGCCTCGTTGTAAAAGAAAAATTCTAGCTGACAGTATGGAGATGTTTGATGTTTTTCCTTGAGGACCCTCGCTGGCTTTGTGGATGCCTGTTTAAAAAAAAAAATAGCCTCATTTATATTTGTACTGGAAATTCATATCTCTGATCTTAATGTACCACGACACAATGAATGTCTTTATTTGTAAATTTCCTGTTATTTCCACTAAATGTCACCAAAAAATTCCACATTTAAGCTAAATCAGACACGAGATGTTGGAATTTTCAATGTAAAAAAAAAAAAAGTTGAATTTTAAAACAAAACGAAGCAATTTAATAAATTGTAACATTTAACAAATATAAAAAGATTTTCTTATTTATCAAAACTGTTTTTTCTTTGACATTTAGCAAATTAGTATTTCCCAAATTAATCAATTATTTTACAAGTTTTTCAGAGATTTAATGTATAAACATTTGTTACAATCATCAACTTTTACTTATATTTTGACACAATTGCTAAATGTGATAGACATTTAATGTTTCATATATTTGTTAAATGTCTGAAAAAAGCTAAATGTTACATAATTTATTAAATTGTACTTTTTAGTTACTAATTATTGAACTTATATGTAAAAAAAAAAAAAAAAAAATTCAGACTCAACATTTGATTTCAAATTTATCTTAAATAAGGGATTTTTTGTGACATTTATTTAATTCCAGTTGGAAAACATTCTCTTTTGTCACCTTTGACCCTCCATAGTGTGTTTCTGATGCTCATATTTCCTTAAACGATGATAAGCAATGCTTTGTAAGACTTACAGACTCTCTGTGAGCATAAACCAATCAGCTTTGGCACTGGGTGAAAAGTCGTGCTGCGTTCGCTGAACCTCGGAACTTAGAATTCTTCTAGGACCCCCACATGTTCCAGCAAAACAAAGTACAACATGGAAACTTTTTCTTTTCTCTATCAGACGTTTTAACATTTATGAATTCTTTTCCTTTTCAAAACATTTTCTGCATTTCCAGTGTTTTATGTTTAAAAGTTGTTACTACGTCTGTATGCGGATTCATTTAGAGAAAATGCTTCTAAATATTTATAAATGTAGAAACTACTGTTTACAGTGTGAGCAGCCATATTGAAATGACATCGATGCTGAACTCGGGGTTGAGGAATGTTGCCCGACTTTCCGAGTAGGAATTCTGAGTTCCGGGTTCAAATCGAACGCAGCATAAGTGTGCTGTGGTTTCTCAGAATGCTTTTCATCAGTTGTACCCTGAACAGATTTATCCCTTTTTATGCACTAATGTAAAACTGCAGAACAGCTGAAAGCAGAGACGGTGGCGACAGTTATAACATCGCTCTCCATGTTTCAGATTTAACATGTTAGTGCAAAAAAAAGGGACATTTTTCCTGCGTTTTGCCTCGATCACAACCAAATGATGTCAAACACGCTCGCATTGTGATTTCTAAAACCTCATTAGCACCATGGAGAGAGAGAAAAGAGAGAGGCCAACATCTTCAACTAAAGCCAGACATCTCACAGGACGTTTGTGCTGGAGCATGTGCAGCGTCAGGGCACCGACGCATGGATGGATTCTTTTTTTGTGCCAAGGAAAAAGCACATATCCCACGGATGGGGAGGGAGAGGAGGGATGTGAGGGTGATGGATAATGATCAGCAAAAATGGAGGCATTCTAAAAACTCTACTGTGGCTTTATCTCCTCACGTTCTCGCCTCCGCGCCTCCTTCGGCTGCACCGACGCGGAAAAGAAACGGACAGGCGGAAGCAAATCTCCGGAGTTTATCCATCACATTGCTTTCAGGCACCTGCAGGTAAAGATCGGTGCAGGTGAAGGAGACGGAGAGGCCGGAAAACTAAACGTCTACGGCCTGGAGAGCTGCAGGAAAGGCCCAGGGAGCCAGTCTGGAATAAGATTTTGTGGAATTTCAGTTACTAAGTGGAAAGGAGACGTGTTGTTTTCAAAGTGTGCAAAAATACTTCAGGCGACCACTGGAATATGAATCTTTTTTCCGTTTACATTGGTTCTGACTTTAGATTTTGCAATAAATCTTCCTCTTAGTCTTAAATCCTACTTATCTTCATCTGGCGTCTGTTTCACTTGTTTTTTAATATATATCTATATTTTCTTTTCTGGCTTTTTTCTCTTCTTTTCTTACTTTACAAAATGAGAGACAGAATGATGAACAGCTGACAATATATATAATTATTTTCCTCTTCTTATCATCCCCAGGTTTCTCTGAACCTGGGGATGATTTTGCTTCTTCATTCATTGTAAACAAACAGGATATCAGCCATTGGCATTTTGTTTCCTCCTCTTTCCAGTGCGCTCCTTCTTTCCTCCCTCTCCTCTCGTTCTCATTGCAGGAGGGCCCTGATTTGTTTGGAGGTGCTGTCATCGTTTAGATGCCGTGTCGTATACCTGAAGAGAAGAACGAGAAGGTGAGAGATCCACACAAATCACACAGCCCTCACAAACCATGACACACACACACACACACACATACCATACCTGTCAACACTGAGCTTTGAAAATAAGGGAGATTTTCTGGGACANCCCTGACCTGACCCAGTCTTATGGTGCGTTCCAGTTACAGTGGGAAGTCGGATTTTCCCAGTTGGAATTTCCGACTTCCAACCTCAAACCTTTCCAGCCAAATGCAAAAAAAAAAAAAAAAAAAAAAAAAAAAAAAAAAGCATGGCTGAATGCCAATAAATACTATAAGATTAAATAAATTTAGCAATAAATGCTAACTGAAGTAAAGGTAGACTACACTACTGTTTGGTTGGATTGTGTCAATATCACCGGTGTTGTACATTTGTGTGAAGTAAATATTCTGAAATTATTCACGTATCAATGGCAAACAGTTATTATACACTATAACTTACCGAAATATTTTTACCTTTTTCTTTCATTTTCACGCAAGAAATACTTTATTCGCCTGTTAGCTGATCATTTCTATTCGCAAAACTCGCTTCCACGGGCGCCGCCATGTTGAGTGACGTCATAATCCTGAAGTCGGTAGCTCGCGAGGAGCTCCAACGCACCTGTCTGTATTCAGTTTTGTTTTAAAAAAAAAAAAAAAAATTAAAAAGAGGTCACTCGAACGCAGCACTATTCTCTCATTGAAAGCTTTGCTAGCATGACAGTGTTATGTTTGTTTATTGCTCCAATGAGAAACTGTTTCAATTATCTTTGGTTCCGTTTGGCTTCAGGTGTCCCCTGGAAAACGCGCCCCACTTGTAATACCTCCACGTCCCACCAGGGGGCGCGCCACATAATGACCGAATCAACTTGATTGGGCCAATTAAGATTGTATAACTGTTAAAATACGGCAGATTTACGGGACAAATTACCAAACGGGAGTACAGTGGGAGAGCAGGTGAAGATACCAGAGAAACCTGGGAACTTTCTTCCGTTAATCTTCCGTATTTTGACAGTTATACAGAATCGTAAATGGTCCAATCAAGTTGTTTGTGAAGCCAAGCGGAACCAAAGTTGATGGAAACAGTTTCTCGTGGGAGCAACAAGCAAACATATTTCCATCATGCTAGCAAGAAGATCGGTCGCGTCCCAGAAAATCTCCCGTGTTTCCAGAGCTCAGGTATGAGACTCACACACACCTCAGCGCGTTGAGAAGTCCCTCCACGCTGTTGGACGGTTGCTCTTTCAGCACCTTGATGCAGCCCTTCATCTGCGCGGGACAAAGACAACACAGGACGTTAGAGAAAGGTCAGCGTCCTCAGATCCGCCTCATTTCCTGCTGCTGCTGATTCATCAAACACACACACACACAGCAAAACACACACTGCCCCAAAACACACATTTACCATTCATATGACCCACCGCTTTCCAGTTGCTTTTAATGAAAGTCTGATAAAACGAGCATGTGTGTGTAGTTTTGGCACTTACATCAATTTTGGAGGTCTTGGCAAAAGCCCCGACGGGGTGAACGTGGTCGTAGAGGATGATGACGCCCACCATCACCCGCATGCAGAACAACATGGTGTCTGTGTTGGTGAACCGACAGCGGTACTCTCTGCAGCAGAAACACGGAGGAAGATTATCAGAAAAACAGAAAACCAAAACTGGGTTATAAAGGAGGAGCAGAGGACAGGAAGGAGGGATCATTCTATGTTCCCCAGCTCTACAGAGTAGAGCACATCATGGGTTAGAGCCAGGATTAGGGTTATTCTACGCTCCAGGATGAAGGATGGGGATTCAAATGACTGAGAATTTACTGCTGCAGTTGTTTGAATCAAGGCCATAATTATAATAAATATTGGGGGGGACATATCCCTCCCAATATTCCAATATGCTCAAAATGNCCCCCCCCCCAAATATATTGATATAAAAAAAATTCTATGCTACGACAGGAAACCATGTACCGCTGTCCAAAATAATCATTAACAAATGTAATCATAACTAAACTTAACAAATTGCCGTTATAATTACTACCAGTTCTAGTATTGTAGTGGTTTATGTTATGTTGTGGATTCTTCTCGTTCAGAGACATTTATGTTGTAATAGTAAGTGGCAATATTACTGCTTAGCAGTAATATTACCACTTAATATTACATTAATAATAATTATATACAGTATTAATATATTGATATCGAGTTATTACGCTACATGAACTTTATGTAGCGTAATAACTCGAGAGGACAGACTGGAGAACATCAAAAAAAAAAAAAAAAGNAAAAAAAAAAAAAAAAGAAGTTGGGGGTGCGGACATTTGGTCCCTCCCAATGTTGACACCATGGCTACGACCTTGGTTTGAATGACATTATAACTGCATTAGCAAATTCTTAATTCCTTCTTTATTCATGTGAAGACAGCGAGCTAAAAATAGGAGTTAAAGGCTTTAAATTTGGCCTGAAGGTCAGAAATCAGCTCTTTTATTCACTCTGTGATTCCTATTAGCGACATAACCGTGAAAAAGCCTCTTTTGTCTTCGCTTCCACATCAGAATTGAGGTTTCTGACCTTAGGAGAGAAGGAGAGGGATGGAGGAAGAGAGATGAAAAGTGTGGATGGACTCACGGAGTTTCCAGCATGACGCGGCACACACAGGCCATGGTGCTGAGACAGTCTGTGGTGTCCTCTATGGGCAGAGTCTTATTCTGGACAGGAAATCACACATCAACACAAACTCACACTGTGGTTTTAATGTGAACGAACCAGCAGTTTTACCAGCAGGTGGAGACAAAAATCATCTGATTTATGACCTCTGCCAAGTCTGATGGGTAGCAGAATGGATGGATTTGGATGAAATTTGGTTGGACAGATAGATAATATCAGATCATATTTTAGAACAAGTTATTAGCCTATAAAATTAAATGCTACTATCCCAGTTTTAGTTAAATTTAGCATGGTGGTTCATTTTTTAAAATAAATTTTCTTATTGGGAATTTTGTTGGCTTTGCACTCCGAGGGCTTTATTGTTGAGAAAATGCATTTGGTGGGAAAAGCAGCTTAGCAAAAAAAAAAAAAAAAAAAANAAAAAAAAAAAAAAAAAAAAAAAAAAAAAAAAAAGCAATTTATTGTCAAGTTTGCTTGATTCTTGCTCACCATGGATAAAAATAAAAACTGCAAGAATTACATGTAGCCTCAAGATCTGGTTTGAAACCACACACTTCTGCTGTTACCAGCTCTGTAAGGATCAAACTTTAGAAGAAACAGTGAAAATCTGATCTTTATAAGAATCAAACTTTAGAAGAAACAGTGAAAATACCTCTGAAACAAACTTGGTGGTGGCGTTACTCAGAGTCTTCAGCATGGGCGTTGCTTCGGCGTAGAACAGAGACATCCGATTGGCCATCTCGTTGTTAACCTCATTCTCAGCCTCCAGCTGCAAGCCAACGCAATTTATCTCCATCATTATTAGGGTAAATGGATTTTATATCAGGAATAGCAATCGCAAAATACATGTCATCCAGATGGTAAAATTGGAACATTGTAGGCTGTAATTTGTGTGAGTCGAATGACAAATGAAATATTGATTGTACATGTTCCTGTGTTGTTAGGAACCTCTGCTTCAGTCATTAATGATTAAAGGGAGAAAGTGAAGACATGCTGTTTTCTGCCTGTTTGGAGTTTACCTGCTGATTGTTCAGCCTGTTCCTGCTTATGGTCCTCCTGTAGTAGCTGAAATCATTCTGAATGGCTGGATTTGTCATCTGCATGGAGACGAGAGAGAGAGACAAAGCGTATGAAGATGTGTGCAAAGCTATTAAATGAAAATATTGACTCTTCGGCTCAGTAAAGGTCAGTCTGAGAGCTGTTATTGCTGCCAGAGCCTCTTCTTCCTCTCCTCGCCTTTAGTTCATCAAAGCTGAGCGTAAAATGAAGGATCTCTGCAAACTGTTTGGCGAGGGCCTGCTCTCTCTCCAGGTGCTGCATGGGTGCGTACGGCGGGCTTGTCAGCGCCTCCAGCAGGCTGCGCAGCGCATTCTCTGCAAGCAAGATACAAATACAATTAGATGTTAGCTTGAACCTGGAAAAGAAACTCACAAGATGAAAGCAAGTCTGTAGTCCAGCACCAATCTGAAGTCTTCTTAAAGGAGCATACTGGTGATTTTGCATGTTTAAGCCCAATAAATACTACCTGAGTATACGCTACGTTACTGACAACTATTTTCAAAAATAAGAAACTTTAGTTTTCATGTTATTTTGCCAAATCCCCCAATCTTTTAACATCAAATGTTCATGTGACACCTTAAAATTCATTGTTTCGCCTGCTAACATGAACATCTGAAGGTAGAAAGCAAAGCACGGTCATTTTAATTTTAAAAATGCCATCTTCTCCTGGGACTATATTTCCTGGCGGAAACATACATTTCCTTCCATGCAGCTCCATGTCGAACCCGTCAAAGTTATTTCAACAAAAATTCTGATCGACATCATGTTCGCTGTGATGAATTACATACCTCAAGCACCTTTCAACTCTCTACGAGTTGATTTTAACAGCATACTGGAATGAATTGAAACCAATGGCAGTCTGGAAGGTAGGAAAAACAATTCTAATATTTACCTCTCAGTAGTTTGTTTTAGGAAATGGTTGTCAGTAACATAATGTGTATATGAGGCTCAAACGTGCAAAACCACTGGTATGATCCTTTACCATCTCCAGTTTCTTTCACAGATTAAATGAACATACATGACGACAGCCTGAAGCCGTGACCATACGTGTCCTCTGAGTCATGCGTGCTGTTAAATTGAAGCCTTTTCACTGCCGCGCTGCCTCTAACAAATTGGGCATCGAACCCGGAGCAGAGATGATGTCGTAACGCCTCAGCAGCAGCAAAGCCTCCTGAGGACCCATCCCTTCCTCCCTATTAAAAATGCATCATGGCCTTCTAAAAATACAGGCTGGAGCACTTCATCTGAAAGGCCTGCGCAGGAACCCGCGCCGCCTCCTGCTGCTAGCTTAGTGCTATGGCAACCAATGAAAGCGCTGACTCCTGAGGGGAAACTGACATTCTGTTTATTTAGCTGCTCTTCACATAACACCTCTCTAATGCTCACCTTGATTCACAGGGATTTTGTGAGTATAGTTCATGGGGAGAGAGGAGATGATGTTCTAGTGTGTAGTTGGTAGTTTGTGATTTGATCTCTTTCTCTGCTTGAGGGAGGAAAGTAAGCTAATGTCTACGTTAGCACCGATAGAATGTCATTAATTATTAATTAGCCCTCACAGCAAGGTAAGCTAAGAAGCTGAAGCGTTGCTCCATGAAATCGAAGCACTCTATATTCATCCGCTCATATGTCTCTCTGTCTCGCTCTGTCTTTGCTGAACGACCATGTACTGCTGTTTCCGTAGCAACGGCTGCCAGGCTGCTGGGTCAGGATGCTGCAGAGATGCTGCTGAGAAGAAGGCGCGGGGCGTGTGATAAAGAATGCTGCTCGACTGAAACTGAACGTAGAATCAGGATAGGCGCGCTGACGGTCCCTGTATTTTATCATCGACTCATCCTGGAATGATTTGTGAAACGTATAAAATGGAGAAAGAGTTGTCAGTAATGTAATCTATCTGTTTTGATTGTTATAAACCGGAGCAGCAACGAAAAACCAAATCCAACGAGATTAGAATCTTTGTTACACATGGGGGCGGAATAACACGTGCTAACCTATCTCAAAATTTACATTTAACCCTGCCTCAGTTTCAGTGAGGATGTCATGGGCGGTCTTCCACATGTGACTCCACCCCCATGTGTAACCCTGCTACAGGGAGACAGCAAAGGGTAGTTTAATTTAATTGGGGTNCTCCACCCCCATGTGTAACCCTGCTACAGGGAGACAGCAAAGGGTAGTTTAATTTAATTGGGGTATTAAAATATTAGCAGTATGTCACATTCTGTAATTATGGTAAAAAAAGACAAAACAATATTAGCATGCAGAATCCAATTCTGAACAT
The DNA here is from genome assembly GCA_014773175.1 of Lucifuga dentata. NCBI lineage: Eukaryota > Metazoa > Chordata > Actinopteri > Ophidiiformes > Bythitidae > Lucifuga > Lucifuga dentata. Next base: position 34,943 of record VXCM01005395.1, read on the forward strand.
GCTATTATTTATCATAAGATACTGAAATATATTTCCACCATGGGAATGATTTTGCATATAACAAAATGTGGCCAGAAAGTGAACAACAGCAGGAACAGATGGATGTATAAATGGTTCCTTCCTGTTCTTTCACTCCATCTTTTACTCTCTTTTTCCTGTAACATTTCCTGTAATCTTTGGCTTCTGACTCTGAAATGCAGAATATTCTCCCACACAGGTGAAGTAAAGCACCTTTTGGCAGCCATGTTGGAAGTCCTTGCTTCTTGGACAACAATCCATATATTGCATGGTAAATTTTTTGGATGTCATGTCAAAAGGACACAAACAAAGCGGTGACATCTCCAACATGGCTGCCAGATGGTGTTTCATCACCTGAAATTCCTCTGCTGACTCAGCATAACAGCCCGGCTCACCCAGTCGGAGGGAGAACTCGTAGAATCGCTTCAGCTTGGCCACCAGGGGGCAGACTGCGTTCCAGGCCTTCTCCTGAAGTGCCAGGTCGCCTGGGTTCTGGATGGCCTGCAGGCGACGAGACAGATGTTACTCCTCAGAAATCATTTAAGGGCTCACGTTCCTCTCTACTTAAGGTGGCATTTCACTTCAGTAAAACATTTTCACTTTTAATCATCCTGTGGTGGCATCTAAAGAAGTTTTAGATGTGCGAAAGTTTAACCCTGACTTCTGAAATCATGTAGAGATCCACATGCCTTATAGAAAAATATAGTTTATTGGATGAGGCAGCTTCTGTGTCTTTTCTCAGGAAATACTTCCAGGTCCTGAAGGTTAGGAAGCAAGGAGAGGAAACGACTCAGCACTATTTGTTAACAGCTGAGCAATCAGCAGCTCATTCATGCTGCAGAGGTAATAACCTGCTCAACACTGATGCTTGAAACAGTTAAAACAACATATTGCATGAAATATCTGTCTTTGTCTATATTTAGTACATAATGCACCATAAAATATATGTCAGAATTCACCCTGGTAGGGCATCTGAATCACTTTGAGCATTATTTTTCCATGCAAGCCAGCTAACAACCACAGCTGATTGATGCTCAGCACTTATTGACCGCTCCATGCCGTCATCCTGCTCACTTCTCGTATCTCCTGCCCCGCGCCATTATAGGACTGCAGCTCGGCGAGTATCCCATGAGCCTCCTCCAGCACTGCGCTGACCTGGTTCCATACCGCTGTCTCCGCCTCCGTGGGCTGGGCGTCTGGGAGGGGAGGGGGGGAAAGGAAAGAGGAAGAGAGAGAGAGAGGGAGTGGGAAATGAAAGTGTGATGTAAGGTGGGTATGGAAGAAAACATGGGAAGTGGGAAGGGATGAAGAGACAAAAGGAGAGAGCGCAAAGAGAGGAAGGGGTTAGAGAAGAAGGGAAACTAGGTCTTTTAGGACCTTTTTAAGGTCCTAAACGATACCTTTTAGATCTGAAAAGGTATCTGGTGAAATCCTAAAAGGCCAGATAAAAACCTGAGACACAGGCAGTGTCCTCACATTTAAAAATTACTACTTTACAGTCAAGTTAACTGACTTCTTATTGAGGTCACACAGCAAAAACACATCTAAGGTCAAAATCTGGCCAGTAAAGTACAGATCAGATTTGTCCATCAGAGAATTGTATCTTTATCTTTACATGAAGCCCGCTCTGTCACACAGCGAGGTTTGATTTCAGTCCAGTCGCCTGATCAGAGCTCCTACATGGTCGTAGAGGATGATAAGTCACTTTCACTTTAATTGTGATTTAGATGAGGCTGTTCTGATTGATGGTTTTACATCTTTATGGCTTTCAGACTTTAAAATTGGATGGTGTGTCTGACTCGTGAACCGTAATCACCAAAACTGTTCCCTCAGCAGAGATTTATACAGGCCCGGATGGCTGGAATTGTCCTATCAAAATGATCTAAGTCTTATCTGTCTTATCCATCTTTTTACTCACTTTCTGTCTCTATTTCATTTTCCACTTCTTTTCAAGGGTAGAGAGATTTTTTTTTTTTTTT